>BLKR01011346.1:0-34336 GCA_011170035.1 Teleogryllus occipitalis
AACAAGTCAAAACGACCGCGAAATTACTCTGAAGTTTACTCAAATATTGTTTAGATACGGGTTTCGCCAAAATGAATTTCTGAAGTGAATCAATGAAAATTAAGAAAAGGCATTAAGAACCAAAAATTGTTGTAAAATGGAGGTTAGAAAATGATTATAACCGTAAATAAACGGAAAATATCCTGAAGACATTTCTAAACCGGGAGGAGGGGGGCTCTTCTATCCATGCGATCCTGGAAAATGTTATTTCTGACGGTCTTGTCTTAGTTTTCTTTATAAGAACAAATTAATACAGTATGTATGGCCCATAGTTTCACATTCATATTTAACCTCTAAAATGGCACATCTATGTAAATAGGAAATTTGATAGCGACCTGACAAGCGAGGGTTGTTGCTTATCGTCTAACCGCGTGCAATCGCTGCGTTGCTGGCAATGTGGTATCAGTAATGTTGAAGGAACGTAAAAGAAAACTGGTCATCATAACAAGCAGTTTATATTAGACATACTGTCCTGTCATGTCAATTTGTTAATTAAATGGTTATATGGATGTAATAAACGCATTTAAGTATTAACATTTTCAAATTTTTTAAGAAAAATCTGACAAAGCATATACCTATTGATATTGGTGATGTTAGAAGCTTAAAAATAAGTCAACGATGCAATGAAGGCTGCTCAGTGGGCAAGTTCGGAGGCCGTCGTGTATCTGATACTATCCAAGGAGACACATTTACGTAGTTTTGGAGGATCATTGGAGCGTTGCATGCAGATCATGCACGAGCAGCTCGTACGTGAACTTATTGGTTGTACAACCCATACTTTCTCGCATTATTAGTAACGAAGATTTAATATTACAATTTTGCAACTTCAGTCTTACTTGTACTTCAGCATCCACTTGAAAAACCTCTTATGCAAACGAAGCGGGTAAGTTCCTAGCCTCTTCGGCAGCCAGAAACAGTTGCCGTTTCTTACCCATCTACTGCACTTCAAATATAATAAAATCACGACAATTATTCTCAGCACTTTAAACTCAATGCATTATTCTCTGCACACAATTAATGCAGACAATTATGGATTTTCCCACAAACTTTCCTTGGTTACTTAAAAAAGGAGCTCTCAGCTTCTAAAATATTGTACTTTAATCAGTATTTACGCTTTTTAAGTAAGAGGTTAATTTAGAGGTAGTAAATTAAGAAGGAATAAATTAATTACTCAAAACTGAAATGCCATCCATTGTTCTAAATTCCGAATGCATAAATTCATATTACAAATTATAGACTTTTGTCATTTAAATATTATGTCTGGGACAATATAAAAACGTATGAAACTTTAACTCCAAAAAGAAATACGAATGCTACAAAATTAAAGTCTCTCATTCCAGGTTTCTTTTTCTTTCTTTTGGGATAGATTTTCGCATTTGCCTCATCTCGTTTGCTTTGAGAATGCTAACATAGCACAGGTCACTATAGAATAATCTTCGGTCTCATACCTTTGAACATATTTTCGAAACCATTCACAAACTGTAGGTTGATCAACCTTCTCTATCAGGATGTTGGCTTTGATAAACACTTTAGTATCTTTAACGAATTCCACTTTTTCAATCTTCGCTTTGTTTTGGCTCCCGAACGGAAGTTCTAATGTTGATTGGCGCTTTGGTGCTTCAGAACTGTTTAAATCAAGTTTCAAATGCTCGTTGTTTTAACGTTTTCATACCGTATCTCTTCTCTCCCACTCTAAGCGCATATCCCAAAACTTGCATATTAAAATATTGCTTTCAGAAACATATAACCCCTCATTGGCAAATTCGTTAGCTCTCCTGTAGACCATAAGTCATCGATCGACCCATCTTCATAACTATTAAAACAATATTAACTATAAACTGTAATTGAAACAACTATAACTAACTATTAACAGTATTGTTAATTGGTAACAACTACTATAATTAAGGGACCGATTTTAATGAAATCTTTTTTTTCTTTTCACTTTAGAACAATGCCGTTTAGCCGGCCCGGTGGCCGAGATCGCTAAGGCAGTAGTGTCGTAGTGATCTCGGACCGAAGGGTCGCGGGTTCGAGTCCCGCCTCGGGCATGGTTGTATTTGTGTTCGTCCTTCCACCCCTTATCATCAATCACCATATCGTTTCATCCACATAGTTACCATACCGTTAACAGCAATAGTGGTCGCTAATGACCTTAGATGTTGATGCGACCTTAAATAACAAAAAAAAAAAAAAAAAAATGCCGTTTAGTATAGAAATTCATTTAATGTTATAACGAAAGGAAATGACCCCTTTTTGTAGGTCATTTTTTTGCATTTTTCTCGATATTGACTAATACGTTATTTTAATGCATTTTTTGCTGATTTCATAGATTTTAATGTCATTTTTAATGGGACTTGCTTCAACGAATATTTTTCGAGATGCAACAAATGTTCTTCACCGAATTACTCAGTAGCCTGTTCGATTTGTTCGCTCAGAAATTGTTTTGACAGGCATTGTACGTAATTCTTGTGACGTATATCAGCGCCATTGCCGGGTCGGCCGATTTCGGGATAAGTAAAAACAGAGAATTCCTGGTAAAGAAGAGTCCAAACCAAAAGTTTGCAAGCTAAGTTCACTCGAACGAATGGAAGAAGCCTCGATTATATCAGTAACGTATACAACAGCTTGAGTTGTTCATCCGATCTGGTTTTGAGAGGACTTTTTTCGTCATTTTTCTTTGGTTTAGAGCATTTTATTGATTATTTTTAGCGATGTAGTAGGTCATCAAAATCCGCCCCCTAATTATAACGATTGGGTGCGCGATGCCTAAATTCGGCCATCGCCTCGCCCACGGAGCCCCTGCGATAACCTTCACTTTCCGATACGTAATCCAAGCGGGCAAGATCAACTTGCAGGAGGAAAACAACTCTTACAACACTTATAATTCCACGAATTGCCATAAACAAGAATTTCAGTCGAAGTTGGCATCGAATCCACCCACAAATCTTTCCCTGTAGACACGCTACGACTTACGGCCCCTTCCCACGTAGACACTACCGTGAGCATCCGAGAAAAGGCAGAGCCCTTCCCACGCAGCCACCGCCGCAAACCACTGCGCTTGGAAGAGTGGCGCATGGGTGACGACGAAGGACGAAGTAGGTAACAAGGTATTCGGCAGCTCTGCGTTGCGGCTGTCCCAGTGGGAAGACCTCCATTTAAATCAATGCTTTGCTAGCGGTGGCCCGGACGCAGACTCGGGCTGCTGGTGGCAAGTCAGCCACCGAAAGACAGCAGCGCGAATCGGCCACCAATGCTCTGCTGTATACGGTGGCTCGCGGTAGTGTCTACGTGGGAAGGGGCCCTTAGATTCGTAAGACATGACCTCCACTGGGTTAATAAATTTCGCCGCCATTTATCGCGAAAGTTCGCCAATTTCGCTTTAAAAGCAATTTGTCGCGAAAAACTAGTGAATTCTTAGTATCAACAACTCAATTCGTCAAGAAAACTCGAAATCGCTTTAAATTATTATTATTATTATTTATTTTTATTATTATTATTTATTATTATTATTATTTTATCGTTTAAAAAACTCGTGCCTCTACATTCGGCGACTGAAAGACCTTCCAGGTCCTCGAGAGGTACCTACGGCTCTCATGGGAATAAGTTCTCCTTGAAGGCGTGGCCTGCTGCTCTCCAAATATCACACCGAGATAGCCCTCAGCCACATCTCGGTCCTGTGCGTGTACATATTCTTTGTAGCCTGCAGCACCATCTTGGTGCTTGTAGAAACTGGAGTTTGGGGGTTCGGCACGTGAAGTTCACATACATTGCACACACTTCTCGCATGCAGTCAGTGCCGGTGCTAGGCATGGGCAGATCGGGCGATCGCCGGAGCCCCGCCAGTCATGGGGCCCGATGATAAGACTGATGGGGGGAAAATAGTAAAAAAATGGAAAAGAATTTAGAACTCGAGTAAAGTATTGTCGTAATTTTATGTCACGGCACAGTAGTCTTATATTTCATAAAATTTTCAATTTTTTTAAAACTTGAATTGTTAATTACGGTCATGACATAAATAGGGGCAGATTTTAATGAAATGCCATTTTTTCTTTCACTTTAGAACAATGCCGTTTAGTATAGAAATTAGTTTTTTGGCAAAATGAAATGACCCATTTTTAAGGTTTTTTCCCCCGTAGATTTCGACTAATAGGGCATTTAAAACTTTTCCCGTAATTTTTAATGCATTTTTCCCTGATTTAATCGATTTTAATATAATTTTAATAGTACTTGCTTCAAATAACATTTACGAGATGCAACAAATGTTCTCCACAGATTTCCTGAGAGTTCGCCTTTCAATTTCTTCGCTAAAAATTGTAATGCCAGACTTGTGAGTTCGTAATCTAAGGTTTCTGTAATGCCTATCAGAGCCACGCGTAACTCGCTCGATTGAGATCTGACACATTACTTAAAACGCTTCTTGTAGACCTCCGAGAAACATGTACCCGTCTGTTTGGAATGCAGAAATTGGAACCTATTCATGGGTAATAATTGGCTCGGGTTTTCCGGGAATACTCCTTTGGAATGCAATGCGATCAATGTACGGTAAAGTAAAAAAATAGAGTTAAATTACAACAGATTTGAGTGGAGAATCGCGGTCCCCTTCCTCCCCTACCCGACGACCCCTCCAGCAATACCGAGTATAGAATGTGTGTAGGTCGTGTAAACTATTCAACATTAAAATTCCCATTTCAAATTCAATGGGCTGCGACGTCAGCCAGATCGGTAGGAGAAATCAATTTTCGTGAAAATCCTGTGAATGATTGAGGCACTACGGACGGACTAACTTAAAAAAAAACTTTTCTGATAACAGGGACTCCCAAATTGCGTATTTCGGTCAAAATCTCTATGACTTTCCTACAGCCTTAAAAATCTTCTCCGCTCTAGGCTTATACTCCGCGTTGACGCTGCAAAATAGCTTCAGTAAATTGTTTGGGAGAGCAACAGAATGATGGATTGGGTTGCTCTACAAAGCGTGGCTACCCACTTCCTAGCTTGCCACTAGGGAAAATGTTGAAAGACAATTATTCGAGTGCCATTAGTTTATCTCAACGTGATAAATATTGATGATGGAAGAAGTTTGTCAATTTTACCTTGTTGTCAATGTTTCCTTAGACGAACAGAAGATGGTTTTCTGTTATAATTGGTGCGCCATACCATTTCTGCTTGCTATCGCCTCTTACGCGCTCAAAACACCCACTGCTACCACTAGTCAAATTTAATTTCTTCAATGCCGCCCAGATGGGAATTACCGCGGATTTTAACTGACGAGGCGATATGTTGTGTAAACTCACGACTGCAAGATTCTTCAACAATTACCCCTCGTGGACTCATATAATCGTTGTATTTCTTCAAAATCTCGACAATGGGAACGCGTTTGCGCGCTAAAACTTCTCAGCTGAGGTAGCAATACCAACCCTACATAATTAAATTAATAGTCGGTAGCATATATACGTGCATCTTACCGGTGTTTTACTCCCGCGAGTCGAGTCGAGTAACCGCGAAACTGTGTTCGGCCACATTCTTTTTAAATAATGCTACATTATCGCACCTTCATTCTGAAATCTTTTAATTCTCGGTATGTTGATACTCTACAGTGTCTCTTGTACCTGTCGTGGCTTAGCGGGCTTCTACGAAAGCCGTTCAACTCAACTGCTTGCCCTTCCAAAGAGTTTCCCGCGAAAGATGTTTTTGTCTTTCCCTCTGGAAGCAAATGCGCCGCGTTCGGAGAAAAAAATATTGAAGTCCGACGCGGGACATTTAAAATGCATGCTCTTTGCTGTTAATTAGCGACAAGGAATTGTTATAATGATAGGTTTCAAAGTACGGCGCCAAATTTGAATCAAGTTTGGCCGCCGATCTGCTGACACTTCGTATATACTAGAAGGTAAGAGTGGCGCGTGGTACCGCAACAAACTGAGGGTGCAGCTCCATCGAATGACGGAAATTTATATTCCAAAATTCAGAACACTAATCAATACAGATTCTAAAGTGTGTGATTTTTGAATTTTTAGATGTTAAATACTTTATCAATTTGCTTATTCGATTACTGAAAGGAATCTCACGTCAAATCAATTGTCTGGCTGTCTATCCGAGTCGATTTAACTTAAAAATTACTTATTCTATCAACATGAAATTTAAACACATTACAGACACTGCCAATGATACCGAATTAAGTTTTTGTTTTGTCGTGATATCCTCAACGGTTCCGAAGACACACACACACATATTATTTAAGGTCGCATCAACATCTAGGTCATTAGCGTCCATTAACGGTATGGTAACTATGAAGATAAAACGATATGGTGATGATAAGGGGTGAAAGGACGAACACAAATACAACCATGCCCGAGGCGGGACTCGAACCCGCGACCCTTCGGTCCGAGATCGCTACGACTGCCTTAGCGATCTCGGCCTCCGGATCGGCAATTTTTTGTTTTCTTTTACCCAAAAGGAAGTGCATATGTTTGTGCCTGCTACAAAAGAATTAGAATCTCTGGAGTGTTTGTTCCCGAATTTGGCCCGAATACTTTTGAGAGACCAATAATGAAAAATAGCATGGTTGCAATTCAAAACTGTATTACTTCTTACTGTTTTGTTTTTTTAAATATTTAGTTCAGTGCAATTCCCAAACTATCTGGGCTGCATTGTTGCTGCGCTTTGCCGTGTGACGTAGGGCGAGCAGAGATGGCGAAACGGGAGGGAAGGAAGGAGCTGACGGAGGACAGCAAGGAAGGGGCGGAGCAGAATAAGTGAAGAGAGCGAGAGGAGTGGAGAAAGCGGAAGGAAGAAGGAGGAGCGGCGCAGCGGTCGGAGGTGGAGCGAAAGAGCCGTCCGAACGGAAGGAGCGGGTTTGGCGGAAAGCTGGAAGAAGCGGGAGGTGCACGAGGAACAAAATAGAAAGGAAGGGACGGGTGGGAGGTGTTGCAGGACGGCGAGATTGACGAGCGGGAGAAACAGTGGAAGGGGCTGGATGGGCGGGGCGGGAGTTGTCATCAGAACAGCCATGGTAGACCGGATGAGGGCGTGCGGGAGGGACGGGCGATACTGCGTAATAAAGATTGTGAGAAATAAATATCCGGGTAACGCCGAGTAGTCAGCTAGAATGTAATAAAATGTAAGCACTTCAATTAAATTATTAAAACTAAGGTTAATAAAAGTCTGTATGGTAATTACGTTACTTACATAATTTTATGCGGTGTGTCCGTGTCAAATATGTGCACCTCCCGCCCAAATGATTGTGGCTTTGATTTCCAGTGGGCCCTCGAGTGTTTGTATAGTTCTGCATTGACACAATTGCCTGTAATAGACTTCATACAAAACAAAAGCGAACTAGGTTTCGAAGCTACGGTGATTGCACTCCAGCACTTTACAACAAGCACTATTGTTTGGACAAGTTTACATTAGTTCATTTCATAATTTTAGCTGTTATTAGTGGTGATAATGACGAAATAAAATTATTTCATTTCTAAAACTTCATAACCCTGGTATATTTTACAATGAAAGATGTGTTATTTATCTCGTAAATCCGAATAATTCATACTTCCACGCGGAAGATGATTTGTCGGCAGCAGCAGCGACAAGTAAAACATACAATAACTATCTCTCGAGATCCACACTCCCTCGGATTCACGCTCGCAAATCGCACACTCCGTATGCAGAAAAAGGACTCAAAGAGAAGAGTCTCTCCCAGAATGGCCAACTTTACACAAGTCTCTTCTAACGGACATTTTGAATCAACAAACTTACATGATGCATAAAATACAGTAAAGAATTGACAGAAATTGTGTTCTTTCAGTAACAGGCGAAATTCATAAAATTAAGTTGCAATTAGTTTCGAACGAAGACGGAAAATTGGTATTCCCCTCGTACGCAGAGGTTCTGCGGCGAGAACCTCCCCACCACCCTTCGCTCTGCGGTGCCTTGCCTTGCGCTGGAAGTCAAAAGGATCTACTACCTACTACTCACGCAACTTTTCTTGAACGATGACCTTGCTTCCCCCTCCCTTGAGCAACAAACAGTTGAAGGCAAAAGCTCGCAGCGAGCACTGATGACAACATTCCAAGTATTAAAACTTCGTTGGCGCGAAACAGAAGCTAGTCAAAGCGAATTGCTTTCAGAGTTGAGAACTTCTGTTCAGCTTCAATACCATTATCTAAATAAATGGCTGAGGCAGGTTCAGGTCCTTCAACGGAGACACCTAAAACTCGTATCTAGTGTCCCTGCTGTTGCCTACCCAGAGCGATGACCTGGCCGCACACGTAGCAGGTTGATTGATTTTTCAGAAGTTGGCGTTACTGTAAATACTCTAGTGGCTGACTTTGTAACTAATACCCCCACTCCGCCCGCATTTCCTCAATCCATCGTTCAAGAAAAGTTGCGCGAGTAGTACATGGCCGCCTTCAATAGAGGTGGCCATGCTACCTATCGTTACGGGGCCCCATTGTTGAAGCAAGAGCGATGCACGGCCAACGACAACGCAATAAGAGATTAAGCGTCAAAGGTGCAATGCTTGGGAACGCAAGAGACGCCGAAGAAGGCGTTTGACGGGTACTCTTAGATGTTAAACTATTTCATACACGTTTCTATTGCTGCAATACATTGGATACAGAATGTCATTAAATAGAAAATATATATTCCTAATACATCGTAGGTTTTGTGTTATCTGGGGGTTGTGCAATTGTGCACCCCCCACGAGCCGCCACTGGAAGGTAATTTAATAACGAATTACTACTTAGAACTTTTAATGCATTTATCGCTCATTTCCCCAGTTTTTCTTGAATTTACTTACATTAGAATACATACATACATACCATGATGTCACTAGTTACACACTTTATCATGATGCATACAAAATTGCTTCCGTTCAAAGGTTTAAATATTCGTATCTTATCTTATTCGTTTCCTGCTTCATGCACCTTAGACCAAGAGCCTCCACTCCCTCAGAGTGCTGCTTATCTACCCGTGAAAACTATACTCTCCGTCTCTATACGACTCTGTCAAGACTCGACGGGACTGCTCTTTCTCGGCAGCTTCGGGAGAGTGCTGCTCCGTATGCAGTTTGGTTGTAGGTTGGTTGATTTTTAGTGGTTCCGGGCGCGTCAACTAATGAGGTTATTAGTTCCGTAAGTGTAGTGCGTGTTTTTCATCGCGAGGTGGCGGTGTTCTTCCCCGCTGGATGGCAAGATCCGGCCCCGACCTACCGTCGGCTAGCGGGGTCCTCCCCTACCAGGTATCTCCCACGAGAGGGGCACCACCCCAGCCAGGACAAGTTCTAAGCTCCTGACATGTGTGATAGTGTAGTGTATGTGTAAGGGAAGAGCGTAGGACAAGGAAGATGTAGGAAAGATCGCGCCCGGGCCGAGGCCCGTTTGTTAAGGTACTGCTCCAGCATTCGCCTGGTGTTGATCGGAGAAACCACGGGAAACTACCAATCAGAGCAGCCGGCCTCTAGAATTCCCCTCCAGACAGCGACTAAATTCGGCCCAGCTGACTAGCTAGTGTCAAAAATCTTGCCTCTATCTAGGCTCGAACCTTGCTCTGAACTGAGCCACCTTTCCCGGTAGTTTGGATGTAGTTCCTGCGTGTTTTGCCAATGGAAAGCAAAATGAGATAACCTGTAATAAAGGAGATAGTAAAAAAATAGCAAACGGGGATTAGCAAAATTAGCAAACGATAATTATTCTACATTAATTGCAAATAATCGTAGTTTACGAAACCATTGAACCAGGGCCGGATTAACCTTTGCTGGGACCCCGGAATGGTCGTGTGGACCACCCCTTATGTTATAATTCACTCCAATATCATTGTCCATCATCATCCTTATGATTTGATCCAGATTTTTCCTTGGGGGAAGGAAAAATCCAACTTCGATTGAAATAATGTTAAGAAAAATATTTACACTTATCGAGAATATTCAGTAGTGCTTAATTGTGTATATTGGACAGTGCTAAAAGTTGTAAGCCACACAAGCGAACTATACTTGCATCTTTTATATTTGTTGCGTCAACTCACAAAGCAACACGTCTCCTAAACCCTTCTTGGGTGTTGAGCGCTATTAGAGTAATCCTCCGTTACTTTCTACATTCAATCTGGAGTAATCCTCCGTTACTGAAGATATTTCTGTCCGTCACGTCTCGTCGCGGTCTGTTGTCAAGAGGACCGCCAGGTAGCATCTCCGCGTACGCGCCTCCTGCTATGCGCTCCTGCGTCACTACCGCGCGGCCAGAATTGGGAAGGAATAAGGATAGGGGTAGGGGTTTAGGACACTTCACTGGGGTTGGTCTAGCCCTTGTGAAGCAGCCAAACCTGTTTTTGTTGGAACATCACATGAGATTCGACGGAAATCGAACCCGGATCTCCTTGGTGAAAAGCGAGCGACTTTGCTCTGCGCCACGAGCTGGCCTCTCAATCTATTTTGCATTCTCTGTTTAGGTAAATAAAATCACAAGAAATACGATATAAACTAAAGCATCTATATTGAGAGCCGTGACTGCCTATAAAATTAATTGTTACAAAAAAAATCTGGTTAATCAATCATATTTTTACATTCTCGTGTACGTAGTATAGCGGAAGGTATGTAATGCTGCGGCAAAAAATGGCGATTTTTCAACAAAAAAACTGAGTTGTGGGGCCCTGATACAAAAAAAATGCATAAACCCTGTTCTAAAATGTAGTCCATTACTCCCTCTAAGACGTTATTTACTCAAATTTCAGAAATTGTGGGTCCTTAATACCGAAAAAGTGTTATTTTCCTAAACGTTCGCCCATCTGTCGTCTGTGAACAATAGCGCCTAAACTATGAGTGGGATTTTTCCAAACTGAAAAAAAATCATTGATCTGTGCTTACTCGAAGCTCTGTCTTCTTTAATTTCTCGGGGTACTTAGCGTGAAGCCCCAGGGACATTTTAAGATTTTCTCAAAAATGGCTCAATTTTTTAAATTTCTTGCAAGAATAGAGTGAAATACACTTTGTGACGTCGTCGTGATGTGAAGAACAACACAGACACGGAGTTCTTTGTACAGGTTTATTTAATATTACTGCATATTACAATATTTACATCCTCCTCCGGAAACTACCGCTGCACTCCACAGCACTACCATTCCTGAGGCAAGCCGCCTCAGCCTGACCCAGCGTACCCCAGCGTGCTAACATGTAGCACAGCTCCCGGCATCTGCTGTAGCCACCCTCGCAAACCTGCGACCACCCCTCACGGATCAGCAAAAACCTCCGCACCGCGATTCGGCCCAAACTCGAATGCCAATCGCCAACACTTCACCGGCGTCTACAGCGAGGAGTCACGTGACAGACCTCTCACGCTGAAGACCCGCGGACCGCGTCACCTCATTACAGAGTTTTGGACCGGGCGCACAATGGGGCCCGCCGACAGCTGCAGACGATCTGTCCTCACCCATCATTCTGCGCTAGCTGACCCCCGAATGTTCCCAGACACGCCCCCGCCGGCTTGCACCCTCGAAGCGACCGCTCCGGTTGCACCGCCAGCCCGACGCCTGGACCACCCCCTCCTACGCCCCGGCCCGCGCCTTGTGCGGTCCGACGACTAGTGAAATGCTATGACGTTACAACTTATAACGGTGGTATACGTCTGATTTTCATGTTAAGTCAGAATTTTCGAAAATTGCAAAAGATTGAAATTTTTTCGGCGTCTTCCTTCAACTACAAAATTGAAGATAGAAATTTTTTACTTCAAATTAAATTTGGTCTCCATAATTAGTTCTTTCATTAAGATCATATTCTTTTCTTTTTAATGTTAGCGCTTTTCGCGATATTAAGTGAAATGTGTGCAATATTAAAACGTAACAAAAACAAAAATTTCTCAAAAACGACTGCAAATTTTTTCTTTAAATGTTTGGGAGGGATAGTACTCAATGTACTCCATAAGATGATATTAACGCCATTTTGCTCTATTCGTTTCTTTTTTTTTTAATTACACAATTTTTTATATCTCTCTCACGTTAATATTTACTTTACGGAAGATTTGAATACTTTATCGAATTTGTTCAAACAAATACATCAAAAGATGTCTTATCTTCAAAACTACCCGTTTTATCGAAACAATTGTTACTTAAAAAATTAAAGTAGATAAAATTTCGTAGAAAATGCATACATTAACTTCAAATTTCTGAGAAACAGATAGGATGACTGGAAAGAGCTATTATCCGGCTTTGGCCATGGCGAAAGCGGGAGAACTCTGCAGATGCCCAAAAAGGAGCCGGTTTTTAGTGCGTTCTAATGCCTAAACAGTTTTTCAGAAATTTCAAGTTAATGTATGCACTTTGTAGGAAATTTTATCTACTTTAATTGTTTCGATAAAACGCATAGTTTTGAAGATATAATCGAAAAACTAAAAACACGGTGAAATGATTTTGCAATTTTGTTTGTGAAGCCGACTTTTTGAGATGGGGGGCACCAAATTCGAATTCAGCACTCTCAGAAACGAATAGAACCGTAGAGAAAAAACTTCTAGAATTTTTTCCTGGATCGGGCCCTTTTAAGCACTAGTAACAGTAACTCAGTTGTTTTAGGTTCATAATCATCCTTACTTATTCGCTGATTTCGCAAAGAAAACTAAAAAGTACAACGTTGTTCCAAGAAATGCGATGTTTTTTACGCTATTCCACTTACTACGCAGTACCGTCTGTTACAACAAAAGGGCTTCTTGCACCTTCAGTACGGGGAGCTGCCGCTCCGTCCTTTGTCCGGCCTGCTCCTCCATTGAAAGTGGAATAGATAATGCGTTTAAACTGCTTAATAGAATAGTGACTTTTGCCACACCTTCATTCAAAACAAATGTCATCCCCGAACGATAGATGTATTTAGTGAGTGTGAGACCACATTTCTTTGTAAATTATTCGTGTCTACTTGGGTTTTCGTAACGTGGCGCCTGAGGGACTCGTCTTCACGATGGAATATGGCACGGCTTTTCGCGTCTTTCTCGGTAGTGCCGCTAGATGTCGCTTGATCTGCAGCACTTCTTGATACGGTCTCGATCATGCGACATCCAACGGCAGGACCGTGAAAGACGCAAAAAGCCGTATATATGTGCCGCAAAAAGCCGTGCTATATTCCATCATGAAGACAAGCCCCTCAGGCGCCACGTTAGGAGATTTTTTTTTCTGTTTCCCCTCCACAGTAACCCTGAGGAGGCGGGAATTTATTTAATACTGGCGTACAAATTACGCTGCTGCCTTGCGGGTTAAGCAGCTAAGGGAGAGGTAAAAAAGCTAATACTAACTAAAGTTAACTTAATTCGAGCTTAAATCTAATTTAATAATTATGTAGGAGCACTTTCGCATACTTAATTTACATGAAAAATGTTATTGTTATTTTTTTCTTAATTCTAAATGTTTTGTAGGGTTTTCTAGGTGGTTCTTTTTCTAATTTATTTTTCATTCACGCATCATTCATTCATTACATACATAACCATTCGTTCTACTCATTCATTCCCACAGCACTACACTGTCTTCTGTTTTTCTGTTCGCCACGGCACTGACTTGGCTCAAAGTGTCCGTGGCGCTCAGGCCCATTGGGAGGTGTGGTAGGAGGGGCGCGTCGTCGCGTTGCCCACGCGTGCCTTGGCCGATGGCGAGTCTTCCCCTCCGCGTTCGGCTGCCTCCGCTTGCTCGCACAAGGTAGCAAGCGTGTCGTGAGACAGCACACGGAAGGTGAAGGCGACGTGTTTCGGTCCTTTCCGTAGATAGGACCGATGTGGGTCGCTGTTCGCCTCTCGGCCGGTGTCGCGTAGGATGCGCGGTGCCTTCGGCCCCAGCGCCTGTGCAAGCGCCGTAGCCGAGCGCCTTTGAAGCTTCGGCAAAAACTAGTTAGGAAAACCTAAGTCCAGTAGACCACTACTAGTAGCAGCTGTGCTCGAGAAAACAGGCTGGTGCGGAGGGCGCCTCCTGATAACGCCCTGACAACATTTCCATTACACTTCTGTAGTATCAGTAGCGTTCGTCCTCGATTACGGCATTGCCGGACACAGCGGTCTCGGTGCCGAGAACGATCGGAACAGTGTGTCATGTCTGGCTGCATCAACTATGTGTGCGACCGGGTATGCAGTTTCTTTGTTACAAAATAGGCGCTACTGATAGTAACCTGGCACTGCTGTTGCAATTTCGATAGCGAAAATGCGATCAGGGGTGCGCTTCAAAACGTGAATTTCTTCGAGTAGTAACTTCTTGCTCCCTCAAAATTGTGCGATTCCAACCCCGGTTGCTTTCCATAACATTTCCAGAGTCTTTGAAACGCCGAATCAATCTACAAATTATTGGGACAAATTATTTACTTTCTCGCCCTTAAGAAGGTACTTCTTAAGAAGATAAAGTTTGATAATGCTGCAGTAAAAAATAGCGAATTTTCAGTTAAAAAAAGACTTATTGCCGGGCCCTGGTAATGAAAAAGTGGATAAATCCAGTAGCTAAATTTAGAAAAGAAATATATCACGTGGTGTAGCCAGAATCCGTATTTTGTGGGTCCTTGATTCCGAAAAATCGATTGATGGCAAAAAGTCCGTCCGTCTGGGAACAACGCTAGCGGCTAAACCGTTCAGCCGATTTTCTCCAAAACTGATATTTCCCAATCGACTGGCTGATGTCGTAACCCCTTGAACCGATATTTTAATTTTTGGGCGTATTTAACATGAAACTCATGCGACATTTAATAATAATAAAAATCCTGGTATCGCCGTCAATTATGGTATAGCCGGCGATGTACGAAGGTAGTACGTTCCTTCTTCAAAATTTCAAGATTCCACTGACGTCAATTATGGTATCGCCGGTGATGTCAGGTCGTAGGTATACCAACTTGGTACGGAAAAGTTAGGGGTTATTAAAGGAAGTAATTTCATTGCCCCCGGGAGCCTTTTAGTGTAAACCACAAATTTTTAATTGATTTACTGTTTTAAGATACAAGCGAAACATTAAAAAAGTCAAGTTATGTTGCAGCTGTTAATTAATTCAATTCTAAACTATTCATCAGGAAACAATTATTCATCACGAAAAACCAGTCTAAACCTATAAATTCTGTAATGCTGATTGAACCAAGGATTGCCCTCAGACGGTCACAGACAGCTGAAAATCCGACTGCTCGCTCGTCTATTATAATTGAATGTATTAAATTATAATAAAATTGAAATTATTAGAGAAACTGTCTCCTTGCCCTCTCCGCCAGCGACGCCCGTGATTAATCCTGCCATGGACCTTTCAATCGTAACAATAGAGGTTTATTTCATTGTTTGGACTTTCCCATATTCTTAAATAGAAAATGATTTATTGAGTTCATATTATGAATCAGGCATTGGAATGCCCGTAAATTAAAAAAGTCGTTTGAAACAGTTTAAGACGTAGACGATTGTACATTCAGTTCGGAACGCGTTTGGTTGACAGTATAACCTGGAGAGCTGAAAATAAGGGGAATCATGTTTGGTTAGTATTTTAATATTTTTGTGAGAGATAAATTTAGATGTTTAAATTTTACATTTGTCAAGGTATTTTGTCAGGTCTATGCATTTGTGGTGTCCTCTAATTTGCTGGATCAATTTCCTGAAGATTGACATCATGTGTGTTGTTACAGATCAACTTCTGTTTTTGCTGATATCGTTTTTGGTGACATTTACCATGAGTGAATCGGATCAAAAGGCCTTGGAGGTCATTGCTAGCAGTAGCCAACGCTTTGGACTGAAGTTGTATAAGGTAATTATATTTTCTGTAGCTTTTAAATTTCATTTTTAATGTAAGATAACATGTGAAGTGCATTGTGTAATAGGTGAACGATACATATCCTTAGATTAAACATTTCTAAAAGAAGAGTATCCATAGATTTTTCCAGGGGAGGGGAAACCTCATATACATTAAAAATCATAATAAATTTATAATAATAATGATAAATTGTGATGGGTTTAGAGTAAAGTATATTGAGTACAACTTTACAAGCAATCACAATTTACTACAAAGTTGTAGAAAATTGGTTTAGAGCAAAAGATTTAGTATACACCTTTGGTTAAATGACTTGTGTCATTTAACCACACAAGTCATTTAACCAAAAACTCTTCAACTCAATCATGTGATCCGTCAGTGCATAAAACTATACTAAAGTGATATTTAGCTCTACCATTCTCCTTGGTTCTGCCATTTCATTTCAAAGAAATATATCTCGCCATATGTGTCTTTCTTCAAAAGTTCTAGTTGGGAGAGGGAAAAAATTTTAATTTTATTAAAAATTTATTTCTAAATACTTAATTTGACTGGCATAATTTACAGGAAAATTGCAACAAGGTAAACAATAACCTCTTTGTAATGGTTTACTGTTATTGAAGTAAGATTTAATTGCATTTTTTGAATATATATTTCCTGGGTTACACCCTCCAGCATGTGGGAGAAGTGACTCTTTCATATGAATGTATATTGAAATTCCTTCATTGTGTAAATCGTTCTTCCATTCTGGGAGAAGTGCATTGATATGAAGGTGATAGTGAGCACCCTTGTCTTAGCCCCTTGATTTATTTTAAAATACTCTCTTCTCTTTGTATTCGGTAGATTCACATATATGAGAGTTTCATCCTACATGCTTTTTATTACCTCTATTAATTTTCTGGGTAATCCTTTCTTTTCCATGCTTGACCAGAGTGTATGTCTTTTTACTCTGTCAAATGCCTTTTCCAGGTCTATGAGTGGTGTTTTTCTAGGTTCATTTCTCAACGTTACTCAATGATCTGTTTGAGGGTGAATACTTCATCTATACAGGATCTTCCCTTCCTGAAACCATTTTGTTTTCTAGGCATATATGTTTGACAATTGCTTGAACTCTCTTGGTTATTATTTTAGCATATATTTTGTTACTAATATTTAACAAGCTAATGCCTCTATAGTTGGAACAGTTATTTCTGTCTCCTTTCTTATAGATAGGGGTAACCATTCCTTGCTTCCACTCTAATGGTAGATGATGATTTGACCAGAACATATTTAAAAGGTGCAGGAGTCGGAATTTAGCAACGGTACCACCATACTTAAATAGCTCTAAATCTATTTCATCCGGTTCACAAGCTTTTCTACATTTCATTGTTGCAAATGCTACCTTGAGCTCTTCTATTGTTAACAGGTCAGTTTCAATTTTCTTGTCTGATGGTTTTTCTTCATGGGCATTATCATCGTACCATAAATTTTGGAAATGTTCTTTCCATTCTTCATCTTTTATATTGTTTGGGATGTATGCTCCCTCTTTCTCTTCTTTATTCATAAATTTTAAAATTTTGTATGCTGACCATTGTCCTCCATGTATGTCATGTTCTAAGTCTGAGACAAATTTTTCCCAGGATTGTTGTTGGGCATGTCGGACTATCTTTTTTGCTAGATTTCGTGTCCTATTGTATTCTATTTTGTCTTCTTTGGACTTACTTTGTAGGAATCATAAGTAGGCATTCTTCTTTTCTTTTATAATTGTTTAAATTTCATTCCAGATTTTCACACCTCGTCTCTTGAACTTCATTTTCCTTGTACCTAAAGCTTCCAAAGCAGCTTTTGTAACACAATATTTAATATTATTCCATTCCTCGTCAATATTGTCATTCGTTTTTTTCTGCAACAAATACTGTGTTAATCTTGTTTGGTATAGATTTTGAATTCCTTTGTCTTTTAGCTAGTGCACTTTAAACGTTTTAGAAGCACTACCATTAAAACATTCCTGTTTCATAGTTTTAACCCATTTTTCTGGTAATCGTAATGGGCATACTAGGAGAAAGTGGTCAGTACTCACGTCAAAACCTCTAAAAACTCTTGTAGCTGTGACTCACGATACCATCTTTTGATTTACTACGAAGTAGTCTGTAATCATTTTTAAGCCTCTAGCAGTCCATGTGTATTTGTGGATGTCTTTCTTTTGGAAGAAACTGTTCGTTATTCTTAGTTTATTGAAGGTTGCAAAAGATCCGAGTTCTTCTCCATTTTCATTTTCTGTCTGTTCATCTTCAGTCCCGGTTGCATTCTTAATTTGTTTGCAGCGAATTCTGACGTTGAAGTCGCTACTTAAAACCAAGTAATCATTGGGGTTTGTTTTGTCAATAACCTTTTGTAGTTATTTGTAAAATTTGCTAGTTCCTGTTTTTCTTTCTTCTTCTGGTGCATACACTCCAATAATAGTTAGAAATCCCCTTTTTATTTTAATTCTGATGGAAAGGATTCTTTCTGACAAGACTGTGTGTATTTTTCCTCCATTTATTGTCTATAATCATGGCAATTCCTGCTGCCGCTCTTTTGATTTGTTCTACTCCATGATATATAAGTGGTCATCTATATCTTTCGAACCTCTTCATATCTTTTTTGTTTTTGTGATAACCATGATGTTTGTTTTCTTTCTTTTCGTTTCCTCCAAAAGTTAGCTTCTTTTTTGTTAAGGCCTCTAATATTCCATGTTCCTATTAAGAATTACACCATTTTCTTGCCAAGTTTGTAATGTCGGTAAGTTAATATGTCCCCTGGCCGCGTTACGGGTGCTGCGAAGGGTTAGCACGGTGATTGGGGCTGCCAACCTTGCTGCCTCCAGCCTGCAGGATATCTTTAGGGTTTTCTTCCCTAGAAGAACTGGTGTCTCTAAGCCTGAAGAGCTCCTTCCGCCCTTGGTTTTCTGTTAGGGTTTTCCTTCCCTTAGCCCAGTGTTCCTGTTATAAGGCGCCGGAGACTCGCCCTCACCCATCTCTCATTAGCTACTCTTGAGTTTTACCCCAGAGAGCACCCAGGGGCCACCACAAGGAGGAGAGTGACTGGGCTTGCTGACCATACTCCTCTTGAACGCTGTTCTCAAAGCTCTTTGGTCGGAGTACCCCATTACAGGCTGACATCTCTGGCATTTAATGGAATAGGCCTATGGGCACTGGCCTACCCCACCAGGGCCCTGGTCAACCTTCAAGCACCTTTTATTTTCTTTAAACCATTTTTTCTTAACAGCACATTTTTTTGATTAAATTTAGACCTCAGATACCGTAAAGGATGCTTAAGAAACTGGTGCACGTCTCAGAGTCATTAAAATGCCTGATTTTTCGAAAATTGAAACATCAAAATTTTTTCGGCATCTTCCTACAACTCCAGTTCTGAAGATTCATTTATTTTCTTAATGAAATATGTTTAGCACAAATACATCTTCAAGTAAAGTCATATTCAATTTTTTGAAAGTATGAGTATTTTTTGTGTAATTTAGCGACAAACATAGTCGTCCGCTCCCAATTTACTGTGCTTCGTGATCGTATAATGAACGGTGTTGCTACACAGTTGGATGCTACGTAAGTTAGATTTTGTATATGATTTCATATTTCATTTTATTAATATCATTAATTATATTTATATTATATTTATGTTATTTCATTTTAAACTGGATCCTTTGTGTTAAATGACATAACGAATAGATGATTTCGCTTTCTTAATAAATTCTTGAGCTCCCTTATGCTATACATGAGAGCAGTGGAGGGTTAAAAATTGTTAGCAGTGTATTCAAAATCAAAATTGAATGTCGCTTTCTGTTCTTTGCCGTAGAGGTGAACATTCCTTATATCCTGATATTAAAATACTGCTTTACCTTTATGATGATAATGTTTATTTATCTATTTATTTATGTCAAAAACAGTTAAAAACTGTGTATGACGTGCTATGGGGAGAAGTGAATACTGCGCACATTTTCAAAATTCGGTGATCTCTACACTAAGCCATACACTATTTGAATTTTGAAAACGGGGAAAAAAATAATGCTCCGATGTAATAAAAGCTATTTCCAAGGATAAATGAGCAATTAATTTTGGGCTCTTATCCATCGTATCCTTCATCAAGGAATAATACTTCCTGCAATGACATCATGGAAAATGATAACTTGAATAACTAAATTTCCCACTGAATTCTAGAAGACACGCACAGATAATGAAGTTACATTTATGTCCAAAAAAAAACAACCAGGGACCATCTCAGCATTTGCTCAATGGATCAGGGAAACTGGACGAAAAACCTGATCGAGATGGGAGGTTGTTGACCCGGAAGCTGCAGTACAATACTTGTTATAGGTTGTTTAGAATTATACAGTTCAAATGGTAAATAATACATTAAATATCACTGTTATAATTAATGACATTTTGATGCTCAGTATAGTCTCTAATTGTATGGAAACAGTTATGCACCAGAAACGATTTCACTTGGGATTTAAACTTTACTCTCAAATTAATCATTTAATGTCATCTGACAAAAAGTTGTAAAATAATGTACATGAATTGTATGTGAATTTTTTGTATCGAGCTGTTGATACTGTCACCTGATAAATATGATTTCTACGTCGAGTGTTATAGTAATAGACATCGGTGTTTTCTGAAAATATATTCCTGTCCTTAAACAAGTCATTTTTGAAAAAAAAACCCACTGATTCGTAAATCAACAGACAATGCAATGGTAATAATCCTAGTTGAATAAAGAGAGGCTTAAAAGAATCACGTGGGTGGGATTTGGTTATTATTTGTACAATTCTTTTTTGTAATCTAAAAGTCTGGGAGCTATAAGATGTATTTCTCCAGACTATTATGCCATACCTCAGGGGGGAATGAACATTCGCGAAATATACACAACGGGCAGTATGAAGGCTGACTGAATTCGAAACAATTCTGAATGCATAGCATAATGAACTTAATTTTGTGTTCAATTCATTTAAATGGACGTTCTATTTGAGGTTTGACTGAATGGAGAGACCTAAAAATTTTGTTGCCTGAACATCAGTCAATGGTACACCGTTCAGTTTCAATGGAGTACAGAATTGTTTATTTGAAATGGAAAACTGCATTAAAACTGTTTCTTTTTTCATTTACGATTAATTTGTTTATTCGGAACCAGTTTGAAACACCTGATATTGTACTATTTACGATTTCTTTATTGCAAAGAATGTTAGTATCATCCACAAAGGGAACTGTATTTCCGTTTCGAATCATTGAAGGCATATCTTTTACGTATAGTAAGAAGAGAAAAGGGCCTAAAATCGATCCTTGAGGAACTCCATGTACAATTGGCAAAGAGTCGGAAAGGTGTGTACATAATGTTCTATCATTCCAGTAAGGTATTTCCACTCCCCGAGATCATTGTTTAAGGTAAGAACATAACCAATCTAGGGCAATACCACGGATTCCATTTGAAGGTAATTTTGAAAGTAAAATGTCATGATCAATGACATCAAAAGCTTTTGAGAGATCTAAAAATAATCCAATATGTGCTTCATTTTGGTCCAATGATGAGGTGACATATTTAAGAAAAGAAAATATGGCTGTTTCCGTTCATTTTGATTTTCTAAATCCATGTTGGCAATTGGAAAGCGCGTCGCGTTTATTGAGTATTTCCATTCCTACGTAAAAAAGTCTCTCTAATACTTTTGAAAAAAACAAAAAAGGAAATAGGCCAAACTTTTTTTTTTTTTTTTTTTTTTTTTTTTTTTTTTTTTTTTTTTTTTTTAAGAGCAGCTTAATCTTAGCCATTTTGAAAAATGAAAAATCCAAAAATGAAGGGTCAATGGACGGCACACATTGACACACCTTATACAATGAATTCAATACGTGAAATATATTTACAGTTTTGAATGAAAAATCTATTACTTGAAACTATTTAATTTTCACACGAAATGTTCTGTAATTTGTAATGGGTTTTGCAAAAAATGATGACTGAGATGCATTATTTTGGATAGAAATTGTGGTATAAATAATATTACATAACCATAACTAAAGGCGAGAAAGTACATGCTGTTTTAGTACAACTAGTTTTCTAAATTTAGCATTTGGATCCACTTTTTCATTGCCAGGGCTCTGTAATAAGTTTTTCTGACGAAAATTCGCCGTTTTTCGCGCAGTATTACATATCTTTCTCTCTACTGCGATAGCTTTAGCAAGAAAGTAAAAATTGACATTGGTTTTGAGATAATAATTTTTTTAAATTGACTTCATTTCGCCCAAAATAACACTCAAACTACTCACGTTTTCGAAAAATTGTATGTTACCTTTTTCAAGATTTGTCTTTCAACTACAGATTTTGTTGAGGAAAATATGTGTCTTCAATATTGTAATTGTAGAATGACATAGAAGAAATTTTGGTTTGTTGTTTATCATTCTCGACGCTATCTGTGGGGAAAGTTAAATAAAATTAAAAATTAGAGCCAATTTTGGGAAAGTTTGAAAATGCTGAGGCTTCATGTAAAGTAGTACTCATTCCAACTCACAGGGCCTGGAGTTCATTCAGGTCAATTGGAGAATAAAATTTTTGAAGAAAATCCTCTGAAAGACTCAGTTGCTAGTTTTAACCAACGATGAACAGACAGTGAAGTATAATATGTAGTACAGTCTGTCAAACATTGAAAAAGTGTAGTGGCTTAACCGGCAAAATTTATATTCCCCAATCGATATGGCTAACCTGGCAGCCATTTGGATTTGAAACCTACAATTTGATTTTGAGGGGCACTTCACATGTAGGCTTAAGGATATTTTCAAAATTTTCTCTAAAATGGTGTAAAATTTTTCCCCCTCAACTGCAGTCTAATATGTTTTGCCAAAAAGCAATTTTTCTGTATAAAGGACCCACAAAACCTAGAGTATGAAACGTAAAGGAGGAAATTACTTTCTACATGCAGGAACAATAATTACTTTTTCAGTATTAAGAGGCAAAAAAAACATTTCACAAAAATAGTTTTTTTGTCAAAAAATTGCCTTCTTGTGCTGCATCATTACAATACTTTGTCTGTACTTTGTAATTAATATACGAGAAAGTTAAAATCTGGCATCGATGATTTTGTGTAGTAATATCATGTATTTTTGATGTTTCAGATACTTCGGGAAAAACCTGGAAATGTTTTCTTCTCACCTACCAGTCTTGAAGTGGTCTTGGCATTAGCGCACATGGGAGCCAAGGGCAAAACTGCAGAAGAAATTCTTGCTGGACTGGAGTTGCCTAATGATGTTAATCTTGTAAAAAGTGGCTACAATGCTATCATGAAGAGCTTAAGAGTTAGTAATTTTCCCCCACATTTTTTTATATTTTAAATTATTGCTTGTGAATCTGTAGCTCGAAAACTTTGAAAAAACTATTGTAATCACAAATAATCAAGACTGAATTTTTCTTTCATAAGTGTGTGAACCTTATTTATAAAAATTTTGACAAATTGATATTTGTTGGGTGTAAAAATAAAATTGGATCTCTTAATCTTTGCCATAAATATAACCAAGTGAATGGAAAAATTGAGTAACACTGTGTGCCCAACAAACTGAATTTTTCAGGAGATACAGAAAACATCTAGGGTCTTAAATGTATGAAAAATGCTAGAATTAAGTTCTTTTGTTGTTTCTCTTCAAAATGATTCTGGTCTGTGCCTCTTTGAAAAAAATTTATTTTTGAAAAAAATTAATATATATTTCAGAGTACAGATGACATGACTTTGGAAATTGCAAATAAAGTGTACAGTGAACAAACATTCTCAGTTGAGCAAGAATTCCAACTAGTGGCAGAAAAATCATTTTTGGCTGCTGCTGAAAATGTAAACTTTATTGGAAACCCTGAAGGTTCAAGAGTTGTAATGAATTCATGGGTAGAAAAACAGACTCATGATAAAATTAAAGACCTTTTTGGAAAAGGTGAGTAATTGATAAAGTATATGATTTGTGTGCTGAAACAATAGATGCGTTTTTTGTTTTTTTTAATTTACTTTTTGTCATTAGTCTGTAATGTCTGTAGTGGGTAATATTCCATGTACCTTTTTCACAAAAATGATAAAATTATAGAAGAGATTATTTAGTATACTTCTTTTGACAACAATTGAAAAGGCCATGAAAATAAAAACAAAAGCAATCCACCTAATCTTGACGAAAAGAAAGACCTTTTGATAAAAATAGGTAATAAGAAGAATAAATTTCAGAAATTAAGAACGGAAAGGAAAGAAAAATTCAAGGAATCGTATTGCTTTTACAACAACAACAACAACAACAACAACAACAACAACAACAACAACAACAACAACAACAACAACAACAACAACAACAACAACAACAACAACAACAACAAACAAAAAAATATCAGAAAAGAGTACACAGGTGCAACACTAATTGATTTCACTTCTCCCCAGAACCACTTTCTTCAACTTTTCCAAAAGCTACTAATTGCATTGAAGTTGAAAATTCTGAAACTATCAGATTATTTTGAACAAGCATTTCCTTCTTGTATACAAAACCATCTTTTAAACATAATTTCAACATTTTGCTGTTGATGTACGATTCCTTCGCAATCTCTCACAATTGTAACACTTCAGAATTGTCTTTAATATCGTAAATATGAAAAATATTTTTGAGTTCCAACATTTTGTTAATTTTTAACACATGTATGGACACCTTCCAACACAAGAGAGAAAAGAGATGTTTTTCCTAATGTCTGCTAACAAATTTGGTTCAGAACAATGTTATCTGCTTTTCAATGAATTATTAAACATATCTATATAAGAAAGTTTCTTGTAAGTTTAAGATTTTATTTATTTATTTTTTTTTTTTTTTGAATGGAAAATTTAAAATGTATGAAAAAGTCATCATGAACATAAATTTACCACATTTAATAGCTCAGCGAAAAACCTAATAGAATAATTGTGAATATAGGTATTTCTGCTGATGTTTGAAATATAATATATATTATGAGAAGCCAATTACTTCACACATTAGCCAGACTGGGTAAAACTGTGAATGGTGATAAATGGAGTTGTCTGTTGTGTAGTAACAAAGTGTAATAACTATTATAAACTCCAAAGGCAGAACCTACAACCTTTGGGTTTATCACATTTGATGCAGATATACATTGTCATGCAGTTCAATGTAGAAAGAAGCTGGAAAAGAGAGAAACTCTTGTTATTGCCATTCCTCTCTACATTTCTCTTTTGTTTGATTTCAGAGTTCACCATTTATGTAGGAATTTGTTCAGCATTTCTTCTACAACCTCTGTAGAAAAGAACAATTCATTTGCTATATTTCTATTTGTTCCATCAATTTGGAGAAACATATCAGACTGAATTACTTTTGAATTATTTCTTTCGTTCTTCAGTCGGTCATACTCCTGTAGTTTTCTCCACTTACGTTTTTGCGTTTTGTGGTGTTTGTAAGTTGAATGTGTGTTGGTGAGGTACACTACTTTTATTCCACAAGTGGTACCTTTTTTGCTGCAAATGTTCTGAACTTAAACTTCTTTAAAAGGAATTAATCAGGATAGATATGAGTTCCAATAGATTGAACATGTTAGAAAAAAAAGACTTTATAATACATGTCCTGAAGTTCTTGTCAGGTGATTCACACATATACTGTGCAGTACTGCAAAATTACTCAGTGTAAGTGATGAACTGAAAAATATTCATACCTCATTGTTCATTCTGTTGTTAAGAGCTTAAAATAAAGGGAACATAAAGTTGTCAATGATTTTGGAACTGTATTAATGAGAAAGTCCATTCCTTCATTGTTTAGTTTTTGGATCATAATTCTTGTGAGATAATACCAGATCAGAACTTTAAAATAAGGATTCACAAAAGAAGGAGACATCCGGTATCCCTTGTTCTAGGAAAGAAAGCTGTGGTTTGAAGCTGACCCGAATTTCTAATGTACTCTTAATTTATTTGATTACTTAAATAAACATTTTATAAAAGTAGTTGAACTGTCTGTACTTTCAACTATAATTCTGTTATGATCAGGTAAAGGTAGTTCTCATTTTTTGTGGAAATGATAAATCATGACAAAACCTACAATCTAAATGACAATTTAAACTATTTAATATTGTGAATTTAATAGCTTTGAAATACCCTCAGATTGAAAATTGTGAAATAAAATTTTGTGTCCACCTTTCTACAAAATCACTTTGAAGACTTAATTCCCTCTGCCATCTTCAAGCCCATTGAAATGTGAACTTCTTAAAACCATTCTTTGTTATTAGTTTTGCAAAGTGGCAATGAAGTTTTATAATATCTTGCATACACCAGATCTCCTAGCAGAGTGGTTATGATGGCAGCCATGAACTGGAGGGTCTGTGGGTTCGAATCTTACATGGGGCTTGAATGTTCACTTCAGTGTTGTGACATAGTGAGGCTTATCCCAAACACCAAGTATCACCTTCAATACCCCAGACCTCTCTCTGTGTGTACAGTATGTGTATGTGAGGGATGAATGTGCCTGCATGCCAAGGGAGAAAGCTCCGTAATGGGCTGCTATGTGATCTCCACCCGGCTGCCACCAGACCTCCGCACTTATTATAGAATTCAAGTGCTGCCACAGGCTAATGAGCCACAAGAGGTAGGAGTATGTTCTCAGCTGCAACAGACTTATAAGCTACAATGGAGCTATGGAGTGGAGGCTTGGTCAAGGGACTTGGGACAAGGAACTCAAAAAAAAAAAAGGGAATGGTATTATCTGAGGATTGAGAGCATCACCAGATAATCAAAACTTTAAGCGGATGTAAATAATATTAATAATGTTATTGTTATTAATGGTGATGTTGTCTTGCTTATCAATTTTAATATTCCATTTGAATTTTTTTAGGTGATATTACTCCTGATACGAAAATGGTATTGATCAATGCAGTGTATTTTAAGGGGAAGTGGAAACACCAGTTTGATCCATCTAAAACTTCCAAAGAACCTTTCTACATAACAGCATCACAAACTAAGGAAGTTGATATGATGCATATTAAAAAAAAATTTGGATATTTAGAGCTGGAGGATTTAAAAGCAAAACTGTTGGTCATGCCATACATTGTAAGCAGTAATTAAATTTATGATTCAAATTGAAGTTTGTTGTTTTTATATAGTATATGTTTTTATAGTATAAAGCAGAGTCACTAAAAATCACAATGAAAAAAAAAAAGAAAGATTTTTTAAATTTAAATCTGATTTAAATTTACATATTAAAATAGGTAAAATATTTAGGTATTTGAAAATATTATCTTGAACACACTTATGCCTTAAAGGAACAAAAGAAGAACAAGTATTTGAATATTTAAAATCTAATTACGACAATATTGTTGTAGAACTCGAAACAGAAATTTTGAAATTTGAATTGCGAACTGCTCCTTTTACTGGAACACTTTAAAATCCAACAATTATGAAAGAACTTGCATCCTTAGAGTAGCGGAAAAGTGCAAGCCAAAAAACAGAATTTTTACAGAAAAATAAATGAACACTGTAAAACAAAATTTATTAACGTCAGCATCTTCAGTTATTACAGAACGAATATTTTCCATATTTGGACTTGTCCAATCAAAAATTAGAAATCGCGTTGGAACAGAAAAAGCAGCAAAATTAGTAAAAGTAAACAATTAAATAATTCTTAAAAGCTATTAGCATTAAGCTAGAGTTTATTGTGTATTAATAAGTAAATACTTTCAATGTTATAATTTGTGATTCTTTTCTTAATTGCCTTAAAATTTTCAATCATTATTTGTAACATTTATAATAAATTATATTTTGAATTTAAATCGATGATTTTTGTGTGTGAATTATTTGATTTAAAATGTGTTGTAAATCACTTAATTTAAATCATTGAAATCCTGGCGTAAAGACAATGTAAACACTGGACTTACTCATATTTTAACAAAGCTGTACGTCTTTGTTTTAGGGTGACTCAATGTTCATGGTAATTTTATTGCCTAATGAGGTGGATGGCCTTCAAGAGATGGAGAAAAAGTTACATTCTGTTAACATTGCTGACTTAATGAAACAGGCAGATCGTGTGGAAGTAGAAGTAACTCTACCTCGTTTTAAAATTGAAACCACCATGGATTTGGTAGAACCTCTTCAAAAAGTAAGAAACTATAAAAATGTACTATATAAATATACTGTTTATGTTCTACTTTTTTAGATTTATTACTAATTCTGCAAATATGTTTGGTAACTTGGTGACAGAATACACTAACTAAACATTACAGAACTTAACAACTATACAAAATTTTACAAAATTACAAACTTTACAAATTAACATGAACATTTTACCGTGCAAGCTTCCATAGCACTTCACCTCGCCATACTTCACTTCACTTTACCTCACCATACTGCTAATCAGAGTTTTAATGCGTTTCTTACACACTCGTCTCCCTCAACTTCATAATGCTGCACTACATGCCACTGCACATAATTAATAATAATAATAGTAATAATAATAATAATTAATAATAGTAATAATAGTAATAGTAATAATAATTGTAATAATAATTGTAATAATAATAGTAATAATAATAATAATGATAATGATAATGATAATAATAATGATAATAATAATGATAATAGTAATGATAATAGTAATGATAATAGTAATGATAATAGTGATAATACAACATACTTTACATAGATTACTTACTGAATATTATTAAAGATATAATAATACGCATATCAACATATAGGATTTTACTTTGATTTAATAACATGAACTTCTTTTTGGCTTTCTATAGTTGGGTGTGAAGTCAATGTTCGATCCTGAATTTGCTGACTTCTCAGGCATTTCAAAAGAAAAAGGCCTGTATGTGAGCAAAGTTGTTCAAAAAGCTTTCATTGAGGTGAATGAAGAAGGCAGTGAAGCAGCTGCAGCCACTGGTGAGTTATTCTGTTCTTTCATTTTGCTGCTTCTTCCTTTTGACTCTTCTGTCATCGTAAAGATGATGTTCAAAATTGTGCTTAGTGCTTCTTATATGTAAGTGTAAACACATCTGCAAATACTAGCCACTTTATAAAACTTCTTGAATAAAGATAGCAATATTATTGTAGTTTATAATTTATGTGTATTGTTTATTTATTTCATTCAGTCATTTGGCATGATACCCAAAGCTTATAGAAACAATTTTGCACTTTTTACTCTTCCATGAGAATTATTTGTTTGAGAATCAATTCTTTCATTAACAAATAGATTCTTTTACATTAAGTAGGGAAATAATTGTCTTTTGCATGATTAATGAAGTTTTTTCCTGATGACACAGATAGGTTGAGACTAAAAACAATAGAGATCATGCAAGAAAAAAATTATATAGTGATATGTAATAGAGATCATACAAGAAATAAAAATGCATAGGGATATGTAAAATCCCTCATTTTTATATGTTCGTAGAAAAAATACTTCTTTGCATATTTAACGTAATTATTCACGAATATGTCACAGCATTAAATACAGATTTGAAATTAACTTTTTTAACATTATTTTTATTATTATTATTATTATTCACCCACAGATTGTAAATAGATTCTAAATGTCTTAAATGGATAATAGTTTTATTAACATTCTCAATAACTTTCTCAAAACTTTAAGAATTACAGATCACGTTTGAACAGAGTTTACTTATTTATGCAAGATGACAATAAGATCAGAAAATACAGGTTTCTAATTTAAGAAACCACTGGATTCCTCTGTGTTTCTCTTCAATGAATTGATTGCTAGGAGTTAGAATTGAGATTCAAGTATGAATATAAAAGAAACCAACTTGTTGACCCTCTGCCTTTTTTCTTACCTAATATAAACTTATTTTAAAAATTAGTCAGTACTCTACAGACAATCCTTCTTAAGGAAATGCAAAGGGTCAATCAATAGGGGACATGAATTAATATAATACTGTATTGTATTTCAATTTGTAAAATTCCTTTTTCTCCCCTCTTTAATAATTTATATTATTTTACTTATTTTGGTAAAATCAATAACTGATTTAATTATGATTTTAGGCTAATGTATATTTGATTCTTTCTGCATGTTCATAATATTCTGTAACTTGTCTTGATAATCTTGTCTTCCAAGTGTTCCTGCAGATTGCATCAGAGATCAATGGTGCCGGAAGGATGTCCTGCTGCATTGTTGCTTTATATGTGCATGTGTGTTTACATCAGTTTGTCTGTTTTTAACCTACACAGTTTTAGTAGAGAGAGGAATTGTGTCAGTTTTATTTGAACTCCCCGTTATCTTAAAAAAATGTCAAGTATGGTCTTCTGAGTTATGAGTGTATAGAAAAATGATGAAAACAAGATGGGGTGTTTTGACTCTCCAGTAATTATTTTCAAAATTTAGTGTTTTTCATGTTGGTATATTTTTTAATGAAATACAAAAATGTTTACTCAATTGTGTACTTCATTATGAATCAAGTTGATTTTAATGTCTCTCAAAAGCATAGGTAAATCCACAGAAATTGAGAAATGAACATGATGGATTCATTAAAGAATTCAAGATGCAAAACATTTGCCAGACTGCAATGATCATTTACTAGTAAATTAATACAAACTTCGCTACCAAGATTTCTAATCTACATTACTAGTCAAAGAAAAATAAATAATAGGCAAGATAAAAGTCCATTTAATACATTTTGACACCCTGACCACTAATAATTAAATTAACAACTAATTGGATAGTTTTCTCATGTGTGGAATATGAAACTGGAAAGTACACGTTTCATGATTTAAATATTAGACAGTAAGAATATTCATTATGTTTTAAAACTCCAAAATCATTGTGAAAGTACCTCAATTGGTCATCACAAGATTAATTAATTGGAGTTGCTTGGTTGCTTGCTTCCGTGCTTGTTCAATTGATTGATTGACTTATTAAGTTGTTAATTTTGATTCATTAAGATTCAGTCTTGTGTACAAAGCTTACAGTTTTTGCATTTTGAACTAGTGTTTTTGAAAATACCAGATATAATTATGTTTTTAAAGATACACTAAAATATAAAAATTGTATATAAATATAGTACAGTAATTCAAAAATTGTATATAAATATAAATACAGTACACTAAAATATAAAAATTGGTTTGTGTATATAGTAAGTTAGATCCTTTGAATTGCTAAGTTGCTTAGAGTGCAATTGCTTTGAACAATTGAACCTGATGGGAATATATAATTTACTAGAAATACAAACTATTTAGGCCATTGGTTATTGCATTATTGCTCTTATTATTATAATTATAATTATTATTATTATTATTATTATTATTGATGATAATGATAATAACAATCATGACAATGATAATGATGATTTTAAAAAGTGTTGGTATAATTATCACTAACAATTTCAATAATTCGTCTTTATCGAAGAGAGGACATTAAACATTTTCTGAAACTATGAATTAAAAGGATAATTTATGCTGTGATATTCATATATTATGTATGTATGCAGCCCAACAAATTCGATTCAGGCGAGCTGCTGTATGGCTTGAAGAATTCAAAGTTGATCGTCCCTTCGTAATACATCTTTGCTCAGTCGGTGGTGTGAGACTATTTTATGGCAGTGTCAAAGAAGTTGAAGCTATACAGACAAAGTCAAACAATACGGTTTTGAATGACACGTCTGAACCCCCTGACAAACATACCGAACTCTGATGTGAGAGTTAACCTACTTGCAAAACATTCCACGCTCCCTTCTTTGATCTACTGACTGTGCACAAGAATAGCTTCAGTCCAGAGATATGAAAATGTGAATACAGAAGATGGTAAATTATTAACATATTACAGGGTAACTAAAATGAAATGATCTAATAGGATCACTTTATTTCTAATATGGATGTTGCATGCATTTTCAAATTAATCTGCTGTAGCTCCAAAAGTAAAACTGCAGTTTCTAAATAAAAATGAGTGCATGGATCTGGTAACTTAATATAATTTCTTTCATTCTGTGCTTCCAAATGAATTTGCTTTCCGATAGAGAGTGGGAATAACAAATCATAATAAGCAATCTTTTTTTTTTTTTTTTTTCTTTTTAATAAAAATTTTGCACATTTTCCATGATGAGAAAGAACTTGATCACAGATAACATGCATGGAAAAAATTGGTAGATATAAAGAATTGTTGTTAAAAATAACATTTTGGAAGGTACTATAATTTGCAATGTTCACTACGTTGCATGCCCAGTTGGAACATCACATAATGGGGCACTAAGTTTCATGTGATGCTTAGAGTGTACTTTGCTTCAACATCATTCTCAAGTTGACATTGTTCACTAGTGCTATTTACTGAAGTAATTCAAAAACCATCAAGAAAATTAGGCATGTCAAAAACTTTTGTTACTAATTAACAGCACCTTAATATTTTTGTTGCAAGGTTTTTAAACATCCTCACCTTCTTATTTTTTTTGAAGCTATCCATTCCAAAGCAAAGAGAAATATGCAATATATTAAACACAAATGTGTCTGCTCAATTTTCTATCCTTAGTTTATATCCGTGATGCTTGATTGATGCTTGCTGCTGTTTGCATATAGATGTTGAGTATGAAGACTAACACTTTCTATAATTAATTTATTTTCTTTTAAATAAGTACAAAATGGATGTGGAAGAAGATGTAAATGAATTGTTCTTCAGTTGTGGTATGGTGGTTTCAAATATGAAATCTTTGATAACTTTTCTACAGGCCTTGGTATCATGTTATGTTCTCTGGTAATACCACGAGCCCCAGAAGTGTTTAAAGCAGATCATTCCTTCATCTTCTTCCTAATAAATGGGGTCACCTTCTCTGCACTCTTCCAAGGACTTGTGACCTTCAGTGTTTGTACAATTTTTATAGTTTATTATTGCATGATAACTTTTTTGAGGTAAATAACTCGAAGTAAATCAATGCATGGTTTTTGTTGTTGTTGTTTGTTTTTTTTAATATAAAAAGAGACTACTGAGGGGGGAAAAAGTATTTGTAATCCTTGATTTCCTGTCTTTTACTGGAAGTGATACTTGCCAAGGTCACTTCCATTTTTGCAAATATAGCATAGTTTCTTACAATATTTTCGCAATTTCATTATAATGTAAAGAATGCTTTTCACAATATCTTGCAAAGAAACACAGACAGACCAGATCTGGAAAGGAAATAGATTTTGACTATAAGCCATTTTACCACCAAATTTTGAAGAATGATTTACATTTTATTTTAAATTATTGGTTTACAATCCACAAATAACAAACTTGTCAAGAAAAGAAATATAAGCTAAAAAAGAAATTGTACCTAAATTGACCAGAAGGAATGTAAATAACAGACACATTTATTTATAGCTTCTTGAATAGACAAGTATTAAAATATTTGATATGAACTTACTTTAACTGAAATAATATTTACTTTTTTACAAAATAGCATTTACAAACGATACATCTTTATTAATATTTCCTTAATTGCTGTTTTCCCTGTATTAAAAATAAGAGCAAAAATCTAGTTTTACAATTGTTTATATTTGTAAATGTTCCATTGAAAAAGCAAGGTCATAACTGTCGAGATTTGCTGAAACAGTAAAAACCACCTTTGTAGTTTATTATCTGAACAAACAAAAAATGAAGTCTAAGTAATAAAATTTTGTCCCCAAATCTTGCTTTCATTTCCCTGCGTAACATTTAAGTTTTTGTTCAAATATTGTAGTAAGATAAACAAAAGAAGCAGAGATTGTGCATTCATTAGATGTTGATTTTCCAGATGTATTGAGTACCCTTCACAAGCATGTTACAAGTACAGGGGGGGTGCAAAACAAACGGTACAAAATTTTCCTTATCCGATAATTTTAGCTTGCTCTGAATTATCACAAGCTATGATATTTTAATATAAAACTCTATCCATCTGTGAACAACACTAGTGCCCAAATATTCGTAGGAATTTTGCCAAAATAAATATTCCCATCAATCTGTACTGGCTCAAAACTCTGTGCTTGAAAAAAAATTCTTTAAATAAGGTTTTTTTTTCTTCAAAGAAAATTTGTCTCTACACTTAGTTTTGTAATTAATGTTGTGTACATTTTTTTAATTTAAATCGCTAGTTTCTTGAAATTTTGAGTGAAATAAGGGCAATTTTAAAAACAAGATTGTCTTAAAACCAGCTCCAATTTAAAAAAATAAAGTTTTTGTTCTGATAATGCGAAATGCACTGAATAACATGATGGAAAGTGCATTTTTAGGTATTCTTGTGCTCTTTCAACAATTATATAAATGTAATTTTTTAAGAAGTCTCTCATGTCATTAATGTTTAAATTTTAAGCATTTTTTATACATTATTAGATTTTGTTAGTACAAATGATTCAAATAATACCTGATGCAATTTCTGGAAAACTGGAAAGAATAGTCTGCGAAAATTGCCTCAAAATTGTGTGTTTTCAGAACCATTCAAATGACATTTTCTCAAAAACAGCTCCAAAATTTTCAATGAAAGTTTCCATATAGGACATACCATAATATTCCTGAAGTCATATTTCAATTGTACCATTAGGTGACCAAAAAAACAGAGAAAGTATGTGTGCGCACATGTACGCGTGCACTTGTGGGTGCATTTATCAATAGACGTCAGCTGG
>BLKR01011347.1:0-34332 GCA_011170035.1 Teleogryllus occipitalis
CTTATAACGTTATTCAGCCTAGCCAGTTAACATACCCACAAAACTGCCAATATTAGAAATTGAATATCCGACCTCCGCGTCTACGGCGCGAAGTGGAAATTTAACCATTGCGATGAAGACGAATATTACTATTCATAGACCTAGAAGACCTAGAACCGCAAACCTCATCGATTGCCGTTGCGGCGTGCAATACTCAGCTGTGAAGCGACGTCTTGAGGGGGCACTCTGAGTGCGCGTTTATTGCTTTTGCTGGGCTCAATGCTCCTCGGCGAGCGGTTGGCTGTGAGGCACTCTCGCTCAGCCTCGACATCGGCGGCGAGGCCTTCAGCGCTCGCTTTACGAGGCCAAGTTATACGCTAGCATGTGCTCTATTTAGAAGTCATATCCACTGTATCATTTATTCAATTCGAATGTTTTCACACCGAAATTGGCTAACGTTGAATTCAGTGAAGTCCTAGGCTTCCGCGGCCAGAGTCATAGATTTGATTTTGACGTGACGTGACTTGACACGGCGTAGAAGGCTGTGTTGCCGAGGTGAAACAATTACTTCTCACTGTGTGCTAGGTCGGATCGGATTTGTCGGATCCTCTCGCGGAGTTGCGCAAAATCGTATACACGTATAATTCGCCCTCCTTGTCGTGTCTGGATATGATGTTTCACGTTGAGGAACGCCGGGAGGACGTCCTCGTCTCTGCATCGTAGGAGGAACGCAAGCTGGCAGAGCTTGCGGCTAGTTTTGCCCCTCAGCTTACCAAAGTTCTTGGTAGATTTATAAATTTCCTTTCCGTAGAGGCGTGTTAAGTGAAGTCGTAGGCTTCCGCGGCCAGAGTCATGGAAATGATCTTGACTGTCCGGGTGACACCGAGTCGAAGCTGTGTTGCCCAATCGTACGGTTGAATTCGGCTGCGATTTAGAATATATGGATGTGTCTTGATGTAAGGAAACGTGAACATCTAGGGGACGCTAAATCCGTCGTCAGAGCTCTTAATAGAAAAACGAAATCGCTCTAATTTGCATTCATCCTTATCATCATCATCATCCCTTCCACCAGCGTACACACCTTGAATTTGCTTCCGGCCCGAGTGAGTTCGCTGCTCCCATCTTAGTCCTCATTATCGACCCAGTCCTCGTGATGGGTCCGTCTCCACCTCCCCCTTTCTTTCTTCCCCGTCTTTGTATCAGTCACCGGCCCAGTGCCCGTCCCCAACTCTTCGCGTCCACTCCGTCTTGTTTCATCCTGTTTCATACCAGCTAATCACGTCCAGTATTTAACTCGTACACTGGCCACGTTTTTGCTCACACCTTCATCGAGTTCCATCTACATTCTCTTCTCTTCTCATGGGAAGCAACACGAGCGGAAGGTCAGAAAGCGTGTTACAGAAGCAACCCGACAATGGCGGCAGAGAAAGTGGCGGAGGCAAAGACGGAAGCAGACCCGGCGGAGGCAGTGAACAGTCAGACGGGCGGGTAGGTTGGTTGGTAAGTGGTTAGTGAGTTAGCGGACGGGCGAGCGCACGCGCGTGGGAATTGACGGGCAAAAGGGAGGGCAGGCAGCGATGGCGGAGGTCCGGCGGGCTGCGAAGACGGGAGGACAGGCAGATGGATGGAAGAAGCAGATGACCGGACGAGCAGTCCGGCAGACGGGCAAACAGGTGAACGGGCTGATGGGAGAACGGGCCAAAGAGAGAACGGGCTGATGGGAGAACGGGCCGATGGGAGAACGGGTCAAAGGGAGAACGGGCCGATGGAACGATCCGATAGAGAACAGGCTGATGGGAGAACGGGTGGATGGGGCCAATGGGAGAATAGGCAGTCGGGCGGGATGGGCGACGGATGGGCGGTCAGATGGGCGGTCGGATGGGCGGTCGGATGGGCGGTCGGATGGGCGGACGGATGGGCGGACGGATGGGCGGACGGATGGGCGGACGGATGGGCGGACGGATGGGCGGACGGATGGGCAGACGGATGGGCGGACGAATGGGCGGACGCATGGGCGGACGGAGGTGCGCGGTCAGACGGGCAGAAGGGTAGTCGGCAGACGGCAGAGGGGCAGACAGGTGAGCGGGCGGGGAGAGGAGCGGATGGGCGGACGGGCCACGACCGGTGGGCGGCCGCGGCCAGAGGAGACCGAGCGGGAGGCGTTTACGACGCGGGGCAAAAAGAGCAGCTAGATGATCGCGCGCCGAGTGCCCCGCCGCCCGCCAGCTCTTCCTCGACCTCTCGTTGTTTTAGCCCTGTTGCCCGCTGCCTCCGTCGCTCCCTCCCCCTGTGCAAATCACGGCGCCCGCCCGGCCCGGCCCGCCCCGGCCCGGCGCGAGGAATGTGCCGTAAAAGGAAGCGGGCGGGACGCGCTCTTTCCTGCGCGCGACGCGACCGGCCGACGCGACGACGTGAGGGGCGCCCGGCAATTTGCAGGTGGCGGGCGGCGCATGCGCAGAAGCAACGGCGACCGAAGGACAGACCCACGTCTCACGAGGAGAACAGTGTGATACTTCTTTTAGAACCTTATTCCAAGTCTCCGCTCTCCATTACGGATGCGAACTCGACAACCAACATCAAAGTTTCTAAACATCTGGGTTCAAAGTTAAAACATCGATGTTAATAAAATATCGCCTCAAATCATGGACGTTATTCAACATCGAGAGTTATTTAACAAAACTTTAATTATCTGATTTAAGGCTTAAAAAATAATATAGGTTTCTTTATTGAGAAAAAAAGATTTTATTTATTTTTCACCCTTGGTTACTTTGGTCTGAATAATATTTAATGTATGGATAGCTATAAATTATTATAGAAATGTATTGTAATGTTTATTTTTTCATTAAAAAATATCAATCTCCAAATTACATCGATCACACAACATCGATGTAAAAGAAACATTAGCTTCAAAATATCGATGTTAAACACATCGAACCGCAAAAATACGCAAAAGTTAACGTGAGGATCTTCCTTCTTTAATAAATTAACTACCTCAATATATTCAGATAACAAACTAATTTTTTATTAGTATTCCATGCTCTATTAGAAGAATCGTCAGTGCATACAAATGGTGTTCAATTTTCAATTTATTAATTTTTATTTGCGGTCATTAATTTTAACATAAAATATTGGCAGAAATCAAAAACTTTTCAACCAAATGAACATAATTTACTATTGATCAAACGAATAAACATTAACTCTTCTAATGTAAAATTAACTATTATTTAACTAGGTGTCGTAATACTAACCAGTACTCGCCCACATTGTGGTTAACAGTTGAGTTGATAGAATATCAGTTGTACAATGTAATAATTGATAGAAGATTTGAATCATGACAAAAATTAATACACTGGATATCAAGATTCAGAAGGGTTTCTGCGATGAGCAATTTGAGTTACAAGAATGGACCAGAAAGTCAATGAACAATTTAAAAAAACATTAAAAGTTCACAGTACCAATAGCCTTTTTCTAATAACCTGAGAATTTGTTTCAATAACTGCCTCGAATGCATTGTCAATTAAAATCGCATCTTTTTTCGACTCTTGTCGTTTAAACGGATATCCAAGTCACCTAGTGAGGAGACGACAGTTTTTAGTACCATGAATCTTCAATATGTTCAACTCATGAGAGCAGAAGACGTTTTGGTAAAGCAGTTTCTAATCATCGATCAATTTCAAAGAGTCAAAAGAGTAGTAGTTCTGAACAACAATTATGACAATATTTTCATTGTTCCTATTTAATTTTACCACTTTTAATTATAATCATAACCTATCTATCTTGTAACAAAAAGAAGTGCTTGCGTACAATTATTCGAAAAGAGGCATATATAAATTTCGTAGTATAGTAGTTACTGCTTTTGTTAGATTAAAAAGAGATTCGAAATATTTACTACATAAAAAGCTCGCAGTCTTCTTCTTTAATACATTCACTCATAAGCTTACGATGTATTGCATATAAGTAAAGTCACACAGAAAGTAAAACTATCATACATTCAAATAAACATTCAAAAAATAGATAAGTTAACTAAGTTTTAATTTCTATGTATTGCATTAGAATAAAATACACCCTTTGCCCTTATGCATACAAATGAAACGTACTCATATTACAAGATAAACTCTTAACAGAGTTGGCATGTTTAATATTCGTAGATTTCTTCCCTCCTTTCTCCCTCTCACTCACTCACTCACTCACTCACTCACTCACTCACTCACTCACTCACTCACTCACTCACTCTTCCTTCCACCCTCCCTCTTTCTTCGTTTTCCCTCTTTCTTCCTTTCTCTCCCTCTCTCTCTCTATTTCCATTACGTACGCGACATTATGCCCTAACAAACTAAAGAAGTGTCACCGTCAGGAAACAATATCACTGAATTTTATCAAATTGCGTACATAAAACGTAAACACCTGAAAAACCAAGGAGGCGTGATTCATTATCTGCCTGAGAATTTTTAACAAACGCCCTCCATTTATTTTAGCAATGTGAACGACAATTGTCATAGTCAGTGTCATGTGTCGCATACTTTGTCATCCTTTGTAGCCCTTACTATACAACACAAAATTACCTCGTTATTCGGAAATTCGCATCGAAGAGCAGTAACATCTCCTTATTGGGTCAATCGAAAGTTAAATCCCAGTTTGCAATTTACGTGCCTCGCCCCGAAGCCCCGTCATGCACCTCTGCCCCGAGCCATTTCAACCACAGAACTCCCTTTCCCCTCAACCCCCCTCTCACTCCCTTTCAGTCGCGTGTCGTACCGACCCGTGGCGCCCGCTCCGCGCCACACCCGCCCCCTCGACTCCTCCCGGTCCCACCCCGCCCGCTCCACCTGGCGGCGGTCAATGCGTCATAAATAACGGCGGCGCTAACGAAAATTCAGTGAGGGCGGCGACGCGTTTTAATCGCCGCAGCTAATTCGAGCGCTCCCTGGCGACCGCGCGGCGGAGGGTGAAGGGTGGAGGGTGAGGGGTGGAGGATGAGGGGCGGAGGGTGAGGGGCGGAGAGTGAGTGGCGGAGGGTGAGGGGCGGAGGGTGAGGGGCGGAGGGTGAGGGGCGGAGGGTGAGGGGCGGAGGGTGAGGGGCGGAGGGTGAGGGGCGGAGGGTGAGGGGCGGAGAGTGAGGGGCGGAGGGTGAGGGGCGGAGGGTGAGGGGCGGAGGGTGGGGGGAAGGGTGAGAGGTGGAGGTTGAGGGGCGAAGGTTAAGGGGTGGAGGTTGAGGGGCGGAGGTTGAAGGGCGGACGGTGAGGGGCGGACAGTGAGGAACAGACGATGAGGGGCGGGGCGGACGATAAGATATGAAAGGTGAGGGGATGAGGGAGAGGAGCGTAGGGTGAGGGTTTGATGGTGAGGGACGGGGCGGACGGAGAGAAGCGGAAGATGAGGGGCGATGCGAAGGGTGAGGCGCGGATGGTTAGGATCGCGTGGAGGGTGAGGGTCGGAGGCGTAGCGGCGGAGGATGAGGGTCGGAAGGTGTGAGGTGGAGCAGATGGTGAAGAGCGGAGAGGGAAGAGCAAAAGGTGTGGGACGGAGCGGAGGGTGAGGGGACGGGCGGAATTTCAGAAGCGGAGGTTGAGGTATGGAGGATGAGGGGCGGATGGTGAGGGGCAGGGCGGAGGATGATGTGTGGTAGGTGAGAGTAAGAGAGCAAGGAGCGGTGGGCGACAGGCAGAGACGAAGAGACAAGCGGGATAGACAGTTGACGGACGAAGGTTGGAAGAAGACGAAAGAAGCAGCGAAGAAGGAAGAAAGAAGCAAAAGTCGGATGAAGCAGGGAGGGTGGCGCGATCGGTGAGAGGTGCTTAGTTAAATCTGAAAGTTGGAGGCAAAGAAAGATAAAAAGTAAATTACGCGGTGGAAGGCAACAGGAGAAAGGACGACAGAAGTAGGAAGGTTGGCAGAGGAAAGGGATGAAATTCCAGGAACGAGAAGGAGGAAATAAAAAAGCGAAGAGAAAAGGAAAATGTTGGAAAGAGGAAGGTCGGAGTGAGAGGACAAATGAGAGTGGAGAAAGGAAAAGGAAATAAAAAGAGAGAAAGAGAGTGGAAGTGACGTGAAGAAAGCATTGAGCGCGGAGATGTGGGTTGAGAACGGACAGCGAGGAGGGGAGGGAAAGGAAGAGAGGAGAAAAGCAGGGAGGGATGGCAAGTGGGAAAGCTGGAAAGGTCGAAACTATCCCAGAATATCAAGATCTTCATGGCCTCATCAGCACGGATTCACACCACATAAATATAAAACTGGGAACGACAAATTAAAAAAAAAACTTCAATGTTTTTCTAGTATTCATTTTAGTGCACCTCTTGTCAAGGAAATCGAGGTATTGCCATCAATGTTTGTTTTGAGATACTGACACGCAATCATCACATTGGAATCCATCAAATTTTTAAAGCTCAAACATTGCTACCATTAAATTCCGAAAGTACTCATTTGCTCCCCTGTTGCGTGTATTCCATAAAAGAAGAGTACCTGACAGGAATCAAATACTACGCCATTGCTCACCCGTGTACAGGGCTTCACAAATAGTTAAGCACAAAACATCTCTACATACATGGGTGTAGGCTGACAAGGCTATAACCTAGAACATCCGAGTATCAATGGGGAATGAATTTGAATCGTGGACCACAAATTATTTAGTCCTAATTCTATCGCCCCACAAGCTTACGGCAACTCGCACAGGAATCTATTATCATTTTAACACCTATAAATATGGGAGTATGGGAGAACTGAGATCAAGTGTCAAAGTCAGGTGAAAATTCTGCTCGAACTTTGCACAGTGCGCTTAGAAAGTCTCTTTGGCCACCAGCGCCTGGTGAGAGTGCTGGCAACAGAAATTATGTTGGCACCACGGATTGCAGCTTGTGGAACCGTGAATTGCGTGCTCATCACAATAATAACAGATGCTGGAAGTTCTGTCGCCTTTACTTGTTTACCAGTGATATGGTCACTACGAACTTAAATGCAATTTTTAATAAGAGCAAAGAGCTCTTTATTCGGCTTGGTGCGGGGAGACATTCCTAGCACACGTAACTTTGATTACATAAATGTGTTCAATTTATTAAAATATCATAGAAAAGAGATATACTCAACATATTATTATTATTATTATTATTATTATTATTATTATTATTATTATTATTATTAGCAGTAACAACAACAACAACAACAACAAGGCAAGTTCGTCATAGAAAGTAATCAGTTCATAATGTATTATGACCTCTCAATACATACTGATAAAACGACTCCAGCAATATAACCAGACATTCTACTACATAACGATCAGGAAAGGAAAGCGTTTGTCATCGTTGTTAACCACAGAAGATCACAACTTCAATAAAGCAGAAACAAAAAAAAATTTCAAAATACATTCTCTTCTCAACAGAATATAAAGTAATATACAAGCTTGAGTATGTTGAGATTTTTACCATAATAGCAACTGGTCTTTTTACCAAACAAAACTTAACTATTATTTGGAATAATCTGGTCTTCCTCCACACAAAATTATTCCAAAAGCTCAAAAATAAGTCATTCTTGAAACCTGTCAGATTTTTTGCACGATTCTAAATAAGTAAAGCTAGGAATGTTGTATGTTTAAACATCCATCAAACCTGGAAACCGGGGAAAACCGAGAAAAAGAAAATAATAATAATAATAATACAGTAATAATAACAATAATAATAATAATAATTACTATAGTAACAATTACTATAACAATTATTATTATAATTACAAATTATTAATATTATAATTATAATTATAAAAACAATAAAAGAAAAAATGTAGAAAGTTAGAGAGCTAGTCAATTAAGACACCAGGCTCTTAAGATCTTATTATACGATGTTTTGCGATGTTTATACATTGCTGCACCTCTTCAGGGATCATCATTATAGGATCAAATAAGGTCCTTGAGGATCATACAAAATAATGATGACGAAAGTTCGACTCATAATAGCAATAACAACAACAACAATAATAATAATAATAATAATAATAATAATAATAATAATAATAATAATAATAATAATAATAATAATAATAATAATAAAAAGAAGATGGAGAAGAAGAAGAAGAAGAAGAAGAAGAAGAAGAGGCAGAAAAAGTATCCTCTCCTGCGCCACTACATGCCTTGAGGCTTCAAGCGCACCCACGGCAGCCGCCAAAAGGCGCCGGGGTGAGCGCGGCAGGAGGTAATGGCAGCGCCGCTGGCCGCGATTGCGGAGTAAATCATCGTTAGGGCGGCGGCGCCCGCGGCCCCTTCGCTTACGCAAATGGCGCCGCCAATTGTTTGATTTTCATTGCCCCGCCCACCCACCTCTGCCACCACCGCCGCCACCGCCGCAGTCGCCCGTGAACTACGCGCTGACCACTGGGCGCGCCCACCGATCGAGTTGGTTCAGAGGCTGCGTTATTATTGTCTGTGCTGCGACTTAGACTGGGAGGTGTTAGGGGTCGAGTCCCGGTAGTGGTGGATTGGCGACGCTAGCTAGTTAGAGTCGAATTCAGCTGCTGCCTGTAGGAGAATTCTAGCGGTCAGCCGCTCGGATTGGTAGTTTTGCTTGGTTTTGAGAATCAATTCCAGAGAAATTCCGGAACGGTTTCCTAGCAAATGGACCACGAACCGAGATCGATTTTTCCTTCCTCCTCGTTGTCTTCTCCACTTCTCTCATCCACACACACACACACACACACACACACACACACACACACACACACATGTGGAGGAGAATTCTAGCGGCCGGCCGCTCAGATTGGAAGTTTTGCTTGGTTTCGAGAATCAATTCCAGGGAAATTCGGAACGGTTTCCTAACAAATGGACCACGAACCGAGATCGATTTTTCTTTCCTCCTCGTTGTCTTCTCCACTTCGCTCATCCACACACACACCCTAACAAACGGGTCACGGATCCGGTGCGATCTTTCCTTCCTTTTCTTTGTCCTATCCATACCCCTTACACACACTCTAACATGCACTACACTACCACACATGCCGCGAGACTTGTCGGGAGCTTAGAGCTTGTCCCAACTAGGACGGGGTTCCGCTGAGGCAGATACCTGGAGGAGGAATACCCGACAGGTAGGTGGCGCCGAATTTCTCAATCCAGCGCGGGAGGTCCACTTCTATCTTCAAGGATATAACATGCACTACAGTAACGGAACTAATGCCCTTAGCAGTTCACGTGCCCAGAAACATCAATCAAGAGATCAGTAAATTTCGGGCGTGCCCTACTCAAGTGTACCTCTGAGACCAGGATGTGCAGACAGAAACTGCTGTAATATGATAGACAGTCTTTCGCTTTAACCTTGAGTCGGCAACCATCCCCCGTTTGGAACGAGCATTCCTCCATTGTTATGAACTGATTTCCTTTCCCACATTTAAAACCAATGTCATTTTTCATACCGGGAAGAAAAATCTTATCAATATTAAATATTTTTCAGTCATGCTGCTTAGTATCAGAAGTTCATAACATATGTTATGGAATGTTTAACATCCTTCATACGTTTGGAGAAACATGTCATAGTACTTAGAAAACAACTACTACGCACTGCATACTTCTGTCTCATTGGTTTTGGAATTAATTGAAACAATGCTACCGTTGGTTTATTGAGAATTCTTAGACTGTGACATAAATATTTGAATTGCTATACGCATTATAGATACACTGAGTTTGCAGTACGTTCACAACGTACAACGCTATTTTGATATTTACGGAGACAAGTACATCAAGTGGAAACAAAATGTTACACAACTTCCAAAGAAAACACAACAAAATCTTAATGAGATACCTTAAAAAATTAAGTATCCAGCTTTGAAACTTTTTATTACGTAACGACGTTAAAAATGAAAACAAAATGACAAATAATATCTAATTCACGTTACTTCAAAACCATCTTATATTTACGCAACATCACGAGTACTTACAACTCCGAACAGTTTCCTACCTCAGGTTTACACTTTTCTGCTGTAATTTAGTTAAAAAATTCGCCTTTTCCATTAAAACATACAGCAACTTGTTTTTACTTTGATGTACGCGGCGGAATAAACAGTCGTTCGGTAAATTCCACGCGCAAAGCACACACAGCCTCGGGGCGGCCGCCCTGACACGCACTGCGCGCTGCCCAACCGTCTCGCCCACAGATACGCGGCGTTCCGTCCCACGCGAAGCACAGGCTGCACGAAGTATTCAGCATTTTTACACATTTTCAAATGAAAAGTTTCTGCATCCGCTCGATCGAAATTTTGCCCGATATTAGATAGGCAATCAGACTTTTTGCGGACGACTGCATCGTGTAACGAACATATTAAAGACAAATCCGACATCGAACAGTTGTAAAAAGATATTTACGGTTTGTTGAAATGGTCCCTGGCAAACGGAATTACAATAAATTCAGATTAATACAAAACAATTGCTTTTTAGAAGGCTCGAACGCAGAAAACACTCCAATCCACAAGGGGTAGATGAAATTCCTCAGGTAAAACATCGTAAGACACTACAGCTGGGCTGATCACATTTGATGTACTTCATAGAAGGCTTGAAAACCTCATTTTGTTATACGTTTATTGCGGGAAGCTAACTGTAACCTGAAAATATAGAGTTACTCGAGTTTGGTTCGTCCCACAATGGAATATGAATTAGCGTGCTGGTATCCTCGTAAGAAAAGGAACGCAGATTAAGGTGTTTAACCGAGTGTAGAACAAAAACTGCAAAATTCGCGAATAAAAACAATGGAGCGAATGTCAATCTGCAATCATTAGTTATACCCAGAAAGGCAGCATGACCGTGTGTCTAAAGGTGTTAGAAAGCTATTAGTGAAAGTCTTGAAATGCCATTTTACGTAAGTAGGGGGTTACCACACACAAAAAATAAAATACAAAATAGAAAAAATAATAAAACAACGACAGATGCAGGAAAATCGAGCGTTGTTAATAGGACCATTATTGACTGGAACAATTTGCCAACAGATGAGCTAGAGACTCTTTCCAGGAGCACGGAAGTTATACGTTCAATAGTTCTCGAGAACTTTCATGAAGAATGCAGTGAATTGCAGTAATAGTGTTTCATGGCAAGGAAAGGCCAAAAAATAGTATTGTCAAACTTTTAGATGACTTTGAACCACCTTTTCCAAGGCAACAACAGTAATCCAACTCGTATAGAGATGCGGTGCAACCCCTTCTGCAGTCGGGAAACGCCTACTTACGGGACGCGGTGACCCTTCATAGAAGCGAGGGCATCGAGATGCCAACGGTACGTACAGTTACAGGTCATTAGAGCGCCAGACGTAGGTTATTGGACGATTGCAGTTGCTCGCATCGGGAGGCCCAAAAAATCCCTTCAGGTAACGCCCCTTGAAGCGCCCCTCGTAAGCGCCCCTCGTAAGCTCCCTCGTCTGGTTACGCCTCGTCGGGTTACGCCTCGTCGGGTTACGCCTCGTCGGGTTACGTCTCGTCGGGTTACGCCTCGTCGGGTTACGTCTCGTCGGGTTACGCCTCGTCGGGTTACGTCTCGTCGGGTTAAGCCTCGTGTCGTTCCGCCTCCTCGGGTAGAGCTTTGATGGGTAACGCCTCGGCGGGACGAGGCGTAACCCGACGAGGCGTAACCAGACGAGGGAGCTTACGAGGGGCGCTTACGAGGTGCGCTTCAAGGGGCGTTACCTGAAGGGATTTTTTGGGCCTCCCGATGCGAGCAACTGCAATCGTCCAATAACCTACGTCTGGCCCTACAGAGAAAAGTCGGACGTCACCTGGGGTGAAGTCTCTTCGGATGTAGTTTCGATGAGTAATGAGCTGTTTCTAGGTCTTGTTGCCGTTGAGGAGCGGTGTGAGGGTTGGGCGATAGAGGCACCAGGGCAGGGCGGGACAAGAGGGGTCGGCTCGGTTCGAAGCAAGCGTGAAGGGCAGAGCGGGATGGGCAGAGGAGGAGGTTAAGCCGGACAGAGTGGGTTAGTGAGACCAGGGACTTCTACTACTACCTAAAAACCCCCAGTCTTCCTCAACATTTACAAACACAATGGACTATATCGACCAAAGACGTAAAAGACGAAATACAAAAACTCGACGAAACAAAATCGGCCGGACCCGATGGAGTTAAAGCCATAGCACTAAAACTACTGACGAAAAACGCAATTGACTTCATCACTAAACTATACAACGCCTGCATTAAGCACTCATACTTCCCCACCTCTTGGAAAATAGCAAAAATCAAAATGATTCCCAAACCCAGCAAACCACTTAACGACCCTGACAACTACCGACCAATCAGCCTCCTCCCCATTTTAGGAAAAATCCTCGAACGCATCATTCTCACCAAACTAGACCCAATACTAAACGAACGACTCCGACCGACGCAATTTGGCTTTCGAGCAGACAGATCGACTTGACTATAAACGCTACGCCTCACTGCTGACATTGCAACTCGACTACAGGAAAGAGACAAACAACCAGTACCCGCCATTTTTCTTGACTTCACCACGGCTTTCGACACAGTAAATCACCGCACTCTCATCTACAAAATCACCCCTCACATCCCACGCTTTCTTCTACCACTTCTTACTAATTACTTGACTGATCGCACTTTCTACGTCCACCACCTTCACTCCTCTTTTCAGACCTATTCTTGCCGGCGTCCTTCAAGGAGCCGTCCTCTCCTCTATTCTCTTTTCTCTCTACACTAACGACTTACCCACTTCAGCTTTCACAAACGACTACATTTACGTTCACGACACTGCACTGACAGTGACTAAACGAAAACTACCTCACTCTGTTCGACTACTACAACAAGACTTAGACAAAATTACAACATGGGCAAAAGACAACAACTTAAAACTAAATCCGACTAAAAGCACTGCCATATTTTTCAATAGAGGTAACGCCTATAAATCCCACCCGATGCCACCTCCACTCACTATCGACAATACTACCATCAACTGGACATATGACACGAAATACCTAGGAATCACGCTCGACCGCAGACTGACGTGGCACAAACACATCGACAATATAACTCAAAAAGCCAACAGACGACTAAACGCCCTCGCACCCGTACTGACGCACCCTCACACCCAGACGAAGACTAAACTATACATTTATAATACCTACATTAAACCAATTATGACTTACAACTGTTCGACCTGGGCAATGACAACTAAGACAAACTACCAAAAACTCATAAAGACAGAAAACCGCTTTTTACGAATTTCGTTCAGACCGCCACCTATGACAAACTATCACAGACTCCGACAACAACTCAAACTAACTCCAATTGACAAATACATCCACGAAACTGCAGGCAAAAACATTGATCAAGCACTGAAAAAGACGCACTTCACTGTATTTTTGCAGACCAGAGAACACCAAAAAATTTTTCAACAGCCTCCACACTACTCAGTAATCTACGCCCACCCTTTTGACATTCTAAAACTTCCACAACCGAGCCCCTAAAGACATCACCTACCCGCCGATATTGGACCAATCCACACTTTCATAAACTAACCTTTCGTTCTCCACAACTCCTCTAATCACTCTCTTTCTCAATTTCCTCCTCTTCTTTCCCTCCCTTCCCCCTTCCTACCTCTCCGAACAACGTCCAGTACGGGGTAGCGAGAGGATCCTTCTCTTCCCTTCCTTCTTCACCAGCACCACCGCAATGCGTGAGCCACCCAACTGGGATAAGCTACTTCAGCAGGCCCAAGAATCAACAAACAACAAAGGAATCCGTCCCGTCCTGTCTCGCCCTGCCCCGCCCCGCCCCACCACGCCCCGCCCCGCCCCGCCCCGCCCCGCCACGCCCCGCCTCGCCCCGCCCCGCCCCGCCCCGCCACGCCACGCCACGCCACGCCACGCCCCACGCCCTGACCCCCTACCCCGCCACGGCACGCCACGCCACGCAACGCTAGGTCACGTCAGGTCTTGCCACGCCTCACCCCGCCCCGCCTCACCACGCCACGTGGCGTCGCGCCACGTCAGGCCAAGTGGCAGCAAGTGGGGCGCTCCCACCGCCTGGGAGGCGTTTCGGGAGAATTAGCAATTCGTAATCTCAATTTGAAGCAAATTCGTTGACCGTTTCTATGCGAACCGGTGTCAACATTAGCAGCCTCTCGTACTCCAAATATTCAATTTCAAATCTTACGGCATGCTGAAGGGTTAATTCAAAATCTTGTGGCCCACCCTTTCTTAAACAAAGTCTAAAATTGATTCTAATTGTAATGTTTATGACACGCGCGTAATATTATCCGAGAACACAATTAATGTGAAGCAAATTCATAATGTAAGTTTTAACTTGTATTTACAAATATATGAATAAAATATCGACAATCATCATCTGCTTTTTTTAAATCATGTAAAGGGAATATTTCTTGTGGTTTTGAAATTTACTTTTTACGAGAGACCTGACGTACATCGATTGAGAGCTTCTGTTTGAAGCTGTCCGCTTGTACTCTCTAGTAATTACATTACTCACGGGGCTCTTAATTTCTAAGGGATCTTCCGAAAATGACTATCTCGATAGGTCAAGTGGTTATAAACTGTGCATGTTCTGGGAGATCAGGATTCGATTCCCAACTGAGCCTGACAATTCTATGATCTGTCAAACATCATTTATAACTATTACATTATTCCTTCATGTTACCATATTACAGCAATCGCCACCAGTATTCAATTGTACAAATCGAACAAGATTAAACGCAGCACTAATACTATTGTTTATGTGAGGAAACTTCGTACTTCTCGGTATCAGTTGCGTTATGTACAAAGCACTGCAAATGTTCCCTGACACAGATATATTTAGATATAAGATATATTTAGGGAATTATTAAAGTGTTTGTGATATAGATGTGGGTATGTATGCGAATGAATACATCCCTTGGAAGTCTGTCCTTGATACCCGAACTTTTTTAATCTGTGTGAACTTCCACAAAAAAATATTTTGAATCGTAAAAATAATATTAACAGCTCAATGAAGAATGATTAAAAATATTGTCAATGAAAGTAAACAATTAAGAAGATGGCAAGTCTGAAGAACCTAGAATAATATTGTCGATGCTGCTGAAAAGATATTGTCCCTGAATGGTCTGACTGCAGATTTAATGACAATTTATTGGGAATGGAAGTAATTTACAGAAAAAATTGTAATTAAATTTGTAAGTAAATTCGATTGTAAGTAAATTCGTTGTAAGTAGTATTCCCCAGCGTAAGCGCTTCATAAACTCTTATCTAAAAAACTCATAATAGTTCTCTAGAAAAATATTAAATTGCCAAATTATGTTTAACTGAATTAACGAAAGGGAACTCTTGCGAAATTATGTATTACGGCCAAGACATCGGTATGAAAAGTACATTAATACTTGAAGATATGCTAGGAACTTGAGGCATATAATATGTATTTGTTAAGTATTAATTTCTAATAAAGAGTTTTTTATAATTTAGTGATACCCTACATATTTTAAATAATTACTGTTATTAGCAATCCATTAATGGTTCCTATGAATGTGTTCTTCGGTGAAAATAACTCATATTGTTTTTACAATTATTATTGTCTATTTACTGAAAGTCTCAACATTTATGTTATATAGAGAATATATACCAAATACGTTATTCATATTACATACGAGTATTTCAACGAACTGTAGTAATTTTTCCCTCAGTACGTTTCAATCGTGCTATTAGCTCGAATTGCAGTTATTCGCTAGCGATCTTTTTGGAGCATTTTCATAACCTCAAAAACAAGTCCGAATTTGTGGGGGCATGAATGCACACGCTTTTAACGGACAAATTTCTCATCAGGTAACGCAAACAATAATGAGCATTCTTTTTGTTTTGTTATCACACGAGGCCATATTAGTTCGCAACGTGGAAGCGAATACAATAAATTACACATTATTTCTCCACAGCACATCGATGGTCAATGCTGTGTATATTGGAATGCACTGGAAATCTGACGGGTGGTTAAGTAAGATGAATTTATTGAGGCTGCGCGATTTGTCATGCATCGTTTCGTGTTCATGTTAAACCGTGAGTAATGCTGAATCCCATCTGGGTAATTATCCATAACGAAACAATCTGCAGCCTCAAAAGAGCTACAAATTTCAAACTCTACATTTTATATTTGACAACGTAACATTTTAGACAGTTCATGCGCGTATTGCAGCAGAACATACACATGTGTAGTTTGAAGACTTTGATCATTTTGGACAATTTTGCGACTTTAACGCGAGTGAACCAAGTTGTGACATTCGCTTCAAGTAGTACGTTTTATCATCATAGTTACACAACAGCAATGTATAAAGATTGTAATGAATGTAACTCATAATTATAAATTCTAATATTAAAAAAGAAAACAGAGAGGAGTAAGAAAGAAACGGTAAAAACAAAACGAAAGAAAATAAAGAAATTGGGAGTCGCTATTGTGACGTAAATTGTCTTAAAATTAGGAAGCGGCGAATCTCACGCCATTGAAATTCACAATGGATTGTCTCAGATTTAGAGAATTATGAACTTTAGAAAATGCAGCGAGAGACATATTTGCCACACAGAAGTGCGGCCGTATTGTAATTCGTAAATATTCATAAATTAAGTACGTATTGCAAGTTATCTGAGATGTTACATTTTGCGTACGCTTGCGTGAAAAATATCTTTTCTGAATAAATTTCGAAAAGAAGAGACATGCACTCTTCTAAGTCGTTGAGTTGATTATTATAAACTAATACTTTCATTAAAGCTAGATGCAATCGGACAGGATGTTTAATTTAAAGCATTTGAAGAATTATTTGGGGAATTTACAAGAAAACCATTGTATGATAGTTGGCAGGCATAGGCTACATGAAAATATTTAAAACGAATAAAGAAAAACCATTACCGTTTTTGCATGCGAAAATTTGTTGTAAATGATACCATTAATCCCTATCTAGTATTTGAGTAACTGTGAGTCTGTATGTGTGCGGATCCGTCACTTACGGTTAGACCAGTTCACGTGCACCAATCGATTGATTGATGAATTGATTTTTTCGTGTTTCCGGGTGCGTCAACTACTTTGGTCATTAGTCCCGTTAGTGTAGTGCATGTTTTTTCTCGGGAGATGGCGGTGATCTTCCCCCGCTGGATGGCGAGATCCGGCGCCGACCTACCGTCGGCTAGTGGGGTTTCCCCCTAACCAGGACTCTCCCACCAACGGGGCACCGCCTCAACCGGGACAAGCTCTACGCTCCCGACCGGTTTCTCGCCATGAATGGTCGAGTAGTGCATGTTAGTGTAAGTATGTGTGTAAGGGGAGAGGATAGGACAAGGAAGAGGAAGGACAGATCGCGCGCGGTCCGTGGCCCGTTTGATTGGGTACTGCTCCGGCATTCGCCTGGTGTTGATCGGAGAAACCACGGAAAACTACCGATCAGAGCAGCCGGCCGCTAGAATTCTCCTCCAGACAGCGACTGAATTCGACCAAGCTGAAAAGCTAGTGTCGAAAATCTAACGCCGTCAGGACTCGAACATAGGACCTCCCGGTCAGAGGCGCTGCAGTGACATCAGTTGATGCACTGAGCTACCGAGATATAGTACGAATGTGGTGTAACTCGACGCGATTCGGTATCCTGGTGGGGAACTGATAATTTGTTTTTGAATCCGGGCGATTCAAAGAAATTTCCAAAAACGCGTTTTGCGTGTTTTGTAATCTTAGTGGGTAGACGGAGAATTAAACCAACGCCACCTAAATAGGTGTTTTGTAATCTTAGTGGGTAGACGGAGAATTAAACCAACGCCACCTAAATAGATCTACGTAGGTGGCGTTGATTAAACCCCAGCACCCAGAGGATATTTTCACTCCATGACGCCATAATTTTCTTCTACGAGAATGGCAGCATTGGTTGTTAAGGAACACGTGAAACACGCAACAGAACTGTCAGCAATGATGCTGCTTTGAACATAAGGGTGAGTATTATGTTCTGTCCGTATTATCATATTTCTATTATTATATTGCAAGTTTATTATAATAAATTTGCCAACTACCTATAGTACTACTTGGAATTTATTAAATTTCAAGAACGACAAGTGAATAGGGAGAAAACCAGAATTGGGAGTAATGTTAGGTAATGGAAGCAGATGTGTATTCCACTTCGCACATTTCTGTTCTTAAGCGTGCAAATACGGGGGAAGAATCAAATGTAATTGAAGAAAATTTTGTGATAGAATTTTCGGAATTAATTGAGAATGATTGTATACTAGGATTAGAGAAGAACAACTTACAGTTTTTATTTTACGTGTCTTTTTGAGCATATTAGCAAAAAATACATACAAAAAAGCCGTACTAAATTGTAATTATTCGCATTATCCATACCTGCAAGTATTGTTTACGGCGTTTACATTTTTGAAATTGGTGTATTACCAGTTCATATTCCGTATGAAGGTAACATGCAATGTCATTGGGTGTTGGGAATTTTTGAACGGGAGTATAACATTATTAGCTAATACGATTCATTGGAGTGTCCAATGCCAGAGACTGTAAGAACTTATTTGAACAAAGCTACGCATGACATTTAGCAATTTTCATCACATGAAAAATCTTTTAAAACAGTTTACAACGTCGACGACGTCCCATTCAATTAGTACTACAATAATTGCGTTTATATTTATTACGATTTGCGACCTCATGAAGATCTGGGAAAAGTCGTTTCATCCTGTACGAGTATTACTCAGAGATAATCGGCATTTCAAAAGCCGGTTCGTTGTGAGTTGCTAAAGTGGATGAAATATGCCGGAAGATACAATGTCACAATACACAACTTTATCAAAATAAATGCCATTTCGGCCAGTGTGTGGTAGTGGCAAGAACCTCTATAGATAAATTATGTTAACCATGCTTGAGTAAAAATTAAGTTGATGACCCAAGAGTAGAAAGAAAAGGACAATAGTACATACTTTCTCACATTATTTCTAACTTTGAATTTTTCTAAAATTCGGGAAGTTCAACGATAATTAGATCTGCACCATTATTTTAAATGTTCGGTGGAAACAATTCGAAGAAAAAATTGCAGTAGATTTTTAGAAAATACTTTTTTTATAAATTGCTTTAGTTTCAAGTACGTATTACGGAAAAACCAATTTTTGTTTTTTGCATGACACCTTTTAAAGACGCTGATATTTTAGAACAGGTATTGTTTAAGGCAAACATCTCTCTTTCCAATTTTGTAATTATTAAATGTAAAAATTTTGCAATTTTTGACAATAAACAGCGTTTGCCGGAAATGAAACTAGCACCAATTTATAAAATTATCATCAACGTCAAAGCAGGAAATGGAGTTACATTGATTTGAGATAGTTACTCAATCAGAAAAAAGGAATCGTTTCTGCTAATAAGTTAATTCTTGTTACAACCCTTACAATAATGGAAAATGTAGACAAATAAACTAAGCAAAAAAAACAACAATTACACTAGTGGGGCTACAACAGCACCTACTTTCTTGTGTTATTGGAAACAGCTACGTAATATTGAAATAATATATAATAATAATATAATAATGAAATATAAATATCCATCAAAATAACTCGGTTTTTACACGGAATAATTTGTTATTCTCAGATCTCATTAAGTAAAGCAAAATCATCCATTGCTCTTCACATTTAACTAAATTAAAGAACGCAATTTAAAATAGGTTTTAAATAATTTCTTAACGATTAATTTTAAAACTTATAACAAAAGCTCGAAGAAGAAACGAACAAACAAATAAAAAATAATATAAACATTCTAATATACGTAGCATCCAACTCTTCAGCACCATCATTCATTTCCCGTTCAAAAATCCCAGTAAATTGGGAGCGGCCGACTATTTTTGTGTTAAGAATAAAAATTGTATCATTATAAATGTAGTTGTACGAAGACGCTGAAAATTTTCTTTTTTTTTCAATTTTCTCGCTCTCACTGAATTTTTTCAATTTTCAAAACATCACGGTTTTCAAAGAACATGAGACCTACACCACCCACCCTCTTAAACGTCCTTCAGACTATCCACTAACAACATATCATCAACAACGATGGAGCCGTTTTTGAGAAAAAATATTTTTAAAAAAATTAAATTGCCTATATTTCACGCAAAATTATGCGAAAAATACTCAAAATTTTGAATAATTGTACGTGACCTTATTTCAAGATCTATTCTTAAGAAACAGATTTTATTAAGAGAAAAATATATATTTTTAATATTTTAGCTGTAGAAAGATGCCCAAAAATAATTTTGATTTTTTTCAATTTTCGATTAATTGATTGGTTAGTGATTCCGAGCACGTAAAATACTATGATCATTAGTCCTGTAAATATAGTGCGTATTTTTCCTATGAAGGTGGTGGTGGTCTTCCCTGGTGAATGGGCAGATCCGGCGCCGACCTACCATTGGCTAACGGGGTTTTCCTCAACCACGTACCTCCCTTCGGCGGGACACCGCCCCAGTCGGGACAAGTTCTAAGTCCTCGAACGGTCTCCTGGCATGTGTGATAGTGTAGTGCATGTTAGTGTAAGTGTGTGTGTATCGGGCGCGGTCCATGGCCCGTTTGCTGGGGTACTGCTCCGGCATTCGTCTGTTGCTGACCGGAGAAACCACGGAAAACTACCGATCAGAGCAGTCGGCCGCTAGAGTTCTCCTCCAGACAGCGACTGAATTCGACCAAGCTGAAAAGCTAGTGTCGAAAATCCTGCCGCCGTCAGGACTCGAACCTAGGACCTCCCGGTCAGAGGCGCTGCAGTGACATCCGTTGATGCACTGAGCCACCACTCCCGGTCAATTTTCGAAAAATTAGAGTTTTCAACCAAATGAAACTTGCGCCATTCTCTTAGACGTCCTTCAGACTTCCAACAACAAAATGTAATCAAAATCGATGGTTCCATTTTTTGAAAATTTTGAAAATGTCCCAGTGGATTCATATAATACAGATGTTGGTCAGTCATTCGATTGTTTAGTAACAATGACCCACAAAACATGGTTTCTGGTTACATAACGTGTTTGAAGTTTTTTCTAAATTTAGCAACTGGAGTTATTCACTGTTTCGTTACCAGAGCTCGGTAATGAACGTTTGTCTGTCGAAAATTCGCTGTTTTTTCGTACAGCATTATATATCTTTCTCTTCTTAAGAAATTTCTTCTTAAGTACGAGAAATTAAAAACAAGTAAATACGTTACTTAGTTCTACATTTTTTTAAGAAAACGTTTTGAATTAGTTTTGACCGTGGTTCAAAGGTAGAGAGAGGTAGGTAGCGTAACGTTCAAAAACGTTACGCTACCTATCTTCTCCGTTTCTTAAATCAATTATCCCCCAACACTACTCTCTCCAACTAAGGTACCTTCGGTATTAACAAGGTTACAAAAACCGCCGGAGAGTTGAAACGCGCGCGAGAGACGTCTCAATAGCTCTCCGCAGGCAGTAAGTAGCACAGAAGCGCTCGCGGAATGATTCCGCGAGCAGTCCCTGTAGCAGTTGCAGTTCCCGCGTTACGCGTCTGTCCGCCCATTTGCATTAACGCAACGGTGCCCCGACCGCCCATTGCTCGCGGCATCGCCCATCGGCCGAGCGGCGTGGAACAGCCGTGGACGGGGACGGAGGGAGGAAGTAGTAGAGTGGGGAAGGAGTGGAGTGGGGAAAAGAGTGGAGTGGGGAAAAGAGTGGAGAGAGGAAGCAAGTGGAGTGGGTAAAGAGTGGAGTAGGGAAAGGAATGGGGAAAAGAGTGGAGTGGGGAAAGGGTGAATTGGAGAAAGAGGAGTGGGAAAGGGGGAATGGGAAAAGAGTGGAGTGGGGAACGAATGTTGTGGGGAAAGAGTGGAGTGGATAAAAGAGTGAAAAGGGGAAAAGACTGGAGTGGGGAAAGAGTGGAGTGGGAAAGAGTGGAGTGGGAAAGAGTGGAGTGGGGAAAGAGTGAAGTGGCAAAGAGTGGAGTGGAAAAGGGTGGAATGAAAAAAGAGTGAAACGGGGAAAGAATGGAGCGGGGACGTGAGTGGGGGGGAAGGCGATGACGAGGCGGGGTCAACGTGAGATTGGGAGGGGGCGCGAGTTGAGAGCTGCGGGAAACATCAATTGATTGGTGATTTCAGGCGCGACAAATGCTGAGATCACCGTGTGAGTGACAAATCTTGTATGTGTAGTATATGTTTTAGCGCGGGAGGTGGCGGTAATCCTTCCTCGGTGGATGGCGAGATCCGGCGCCGACCTCCGAGGTGTTTGCCCTACCCGGTATCTCCCATGAGCGAGGCAACGCTCCAGCCGGGACAAGCTCTAATCTCCCGACTGGTCTTCCGGCATGTGTGGTAATGCAGTGGATGTAAATGTATACATATGTCAGTAAGGGGTGACGATGAGGCAAGAAAGAGGAAGGAAAGAACGTGCGCGGTTCGCGGCCCCTTTTGTTAGGGCGGTGCTCCGGCATTCGCCTGATATTGATCGAAAAACTACCGTTCATTGTAGCCAGGTGCTAGAATTCTCCTTCAGATTGTGGATGAACTCGACCCAGTTATCTAATGTCAAAACTTCTGCCACCATCGGGACTCGAACCCTAGAACCTCCCGGTCAGAGGCACTGCAAAAAACATCAATTGATATTCTGAGCCACCTAAGCCGGTAGAAGCAACAATGTTTTAAACGTTTATGTATTGATGCCTATGATTTTAATCATCGAAGTTTTGTGCTCGCTGTTTTTACGTTTTCAATGTTTTGTTTGTAAATGATAAATTTCTGTAATCAACATTTTGCAAAAGTTAAAATAAAAAAATATGTAATTGCTAGTACCTCTGTCAGTTTTTGTGTTCGAACCAAACGAAGTCTGTACTAACTGCATCAATTTAACTATTTTTTGCCCGAGATGATCCCTATCCCCTGGCATTTCCTACCCTCTTTCTTCATATTTCACCGATGAAGAGGTCAACGCATGCGCCCTAGTTGTTGATTGATAAGTAATACCGGACGCGTTAACTGTTAAGGTTATTAGTCTTGAAAGTATTGTGCTTGATTTCTCCGCAGGAGGAGGCGGTAAGCTCCCCCGCTGGCTGGGGAAATCCAGCGTCACGTACGTCGGCTTGCGGTGGTTTTCCTCAACCAGGTATCTCCCACCAGCGTGGCTGTGCCCCAGCCGGAACAAGCTCTAAGCTCCCGACAAGTGTGATAGTGTAATACATACAGTGATTGTAGGATCCCCCTTTCATCCCGTACCCTTCTTCGGAGTACTGAGAATTGTCCCTTCCGGATGAGAACTGTCCCTTCCGACGCTCAGGCTGTTTTGTCCATTCTTATATTTTTTTAAAAATTCGTTTTCAGTTATATATTAATTATAAATTAATAAATATGTTCAATTTCAAGTTAAATTTAGTTGCGCATGATTTGAATTGTATAAATTACTAAGCCAGTTCTAAAACATCGATGTTTGAAAACATCCATAGTTTTTGGTTGATGTATTATTAAGTTCTACATTTTAATTTCGAGCATCGATATTTGGTTAAATCGATGTTTTGTTACCTATACGAGTATCTTATCACTAGCCCGAGAAACACTAACTGTTGAGAATATTTTCCTGCTTTTTGTCCATAAATGAAGTTAAGAAATATACTTACAAGAACACAACAAAAATCAACAGTTCGCTTCTAAATTAAAATTTATTTGTATTTTTAAGCCACATTTATGAGAAAAATATCTTTTAAAAAGCAATAAGTCTAAACTCTTACGTTAGATTTGAATATCAACATCAGAACTAGGAAGTATTTTAAACCAACTTGTATTTACATCATTCTTCTATTTTAACCCCAGTATTATCAAATTAAAAATGTTGTTATATAAATAATTGTGATTTTTATTACATCAACTGTCTGTTCTCACTACTCGTTCTCGCTTGCCTGTTCTCGCTTGCCTGTTCTCGCTGCCCGTTCTCGTTGCCCGTTCTCGCTGCCCATTCTCACTACCCGTTCTGGCTGCCCGTTCTGGCTGCCCGTTCTGGCTGCCCGTTCTGGCTGCCCGTTCTGGCTGCCCGTTCTGGCTGCCCGTTCTGGCTGCCCGTTCTGGCTGCCCGTTCTGGCTGCCCGTTCTGGCTGCCCGTTCTGGCTGCCCGTTCTGGCTGCCCGTTCTGGCTGCCCGTTCTGGCTGCCCGTTCTGGCTGCCCGTTCTGGCTGCCCGTTCTGGCTGCCCGTTCTGGCTGCCCTTTCTGGCTGCCCGTTCTGGCTGCCCGTTCTGGCTGCCCGTTCTCGCTGACCGTTCTCGCTGACCGTTCTCGCTGCCCGTTCTCGCTGCCCGTTCTCGCTGCCCGTTCTCGCTGCCCGTTCTGGCTGTCCGTTCTGGCTGCCCGTTCTGGCTGTCCGTTCTGGCTGCCCGTTCTGGCTGTCCGTTCTGGCTGCCCGTTCTCGCTGCCCGTTCTGGCTGCCCGTTCTGGCTGCCCGTTCTGGCTGCCCGTTCTGGCTGTCCGTTCTCGCTGCCCGTTCTCGCTGCCCGTTCTCGCTGCCCGTTCTCGCTGCCCGTTCCCGCTGCCCGTTCCCGCTGCCCGTTCCCGCTGCCCGTTCTCGTTGCCCGTTCTTGCTGCCCGTTCTCGCTGCCCGTTCTCGCTGACGTTCTTGTCTACCCGCCCCACTGCCCGTCATTTGTTTCTTTATAAAGGCAGTGTTCCTACGTGGATTAACGTTGCAGTTTGTTCTCACTCTTCTAATCCTCAACTCGGTTTCCCCCTTTGGCGATAAGTCATACGAACCACAATTCATCACCATCATTTAACACCAGATGGACTGTGTACATTTCACGTGTGTAACATAGTATTATGTCTGATAATCTGTGTGTTCATGTCTTGTTTGCTCGAGAGATCAAAGCTCGAGTGAGGAAGGGAGGGGAGGTGAAATGCGGGATTTGAGTTGCAGTGGAACACCTTTGGCTGCGAGAAGCGAACCAGCTACCTTAAAATTTGCACAAAATGTGTCCGACTTCATGAAAAAAAATTATTGATCACTGTTTGACTGTCGTGAAAGGAATTCGTTTTAAAACGATATAACAAACTCGTTCCGTCACATAATTATCAAATACAATATCATCGCAAATACTCTGAAATATCAAAATACATCCAAAATATAACACGAAGATCAAAGGAAAGAAAAGTGATGGCGTTCAGAGGAAAGAACATGAAGTATTCAGAAACAAAGGTAAAATGCCACCATTAAACAAGTGATACAATTTTATTATATTCAATGTAATGTTACCATCTTTAGATAAAGTGGTACGGGAAAATACAATCGAAAGCTGTCATTACTATAATGATTTTTTGGAAAAAGGATTTTAAAAATAAATTTCTAGACACCCTGCTGAAAGTTTATTATTAGTTACCATTCTTCTGAGTTAATATGATAATTGGGTCCTACCACTTGCAGATAAAAATACTACAAAGGAGTTAAATGAAATTACTCAGGAGAGTAGTATGATATGCGAGACTCTACGAAAAATAAGATTCCATTAATAACAATAAAGAGCAGAATAAAAAGATAAATGACTTATGCATGAAAAGAGTGAGTGTCTCAAAGAGTTACAATAAAAGTACTTGCTCGACGAGGTTTGTTGACAACCAAAAGGAAATAACAATAGGTACAACAGACAACACGACCAACACCTTTAGGAGTAATCAAGAAGATGAAGATAACATAACATTGAATAATAAACGAAACTATTTGATCCAATCATATGTTTATACTTTTTTCGATTATTTTCTTCTTCATGATAAATTTCATCACATTATGCATCTCTTGTGATTTATTGTACTGGACAGGGAATGTACTGTCAGATGAAAAAAATATCCCGAGGGATTTGATACTGCACATCAACAAATCCTGCGTAGAGAACTGTTTGAAAATATGCAGACAACTTCTCTTCAAAACGAAACGCGATAAATTCAATAGCATTAAGAACAGTGTAGAAACAAAACAGCTTCGAACAATATTCACAGAGGTAAATGTTTTCACGCTCTATGTCCGAAACAATATTCTGTATTTCGCATACTTATTTTGTAAAACCTGACTCTAAAGTGAAAACGTATTTTCCTGGAAGAGGAATTATGAAAAGCCAACTGAGAGTTGTAAAATGGGAAATTCAATAAACGGCTACATTCCTAACATCCAGTGAATTGTTCCTGTGGGAGTTACTGTCCCTTTCTCTTACAATCTGTGTTATTCGTGTACAAGTTATGAATTTTAAAGCTCAGTTAACCATATCAAGCGGGGCATTATATTTTCATTAATTCTGTTTACGGCGAAAGGAATTTGTTTGCCTGAAATGTTTGGTTTAATAAAAAGGGAATAAGTAGAAGATAATTTCAGCTGACAAATCCATCCTGTTATAACATAAACCACTAATAAGTTGTTTTATTGTTTTAAGAGTATATAATTTCTATGCCCTGTCATATATTCAGAATTGAAAAAAAAGGGTTTGATTCTCTTTCTTTTCGTTTTTAGTAAGGCTTTCAAGAAACGAAGTAAATCAATTTTTTACAGATATAAACCCTATTAGGTCGATTGGAACAAATAACCAAGAACTTTTGATATCCGTCGTGTAGCCCTTAACAATTGTACGACCTTCTTATTGAAATTATCATATTAATAGAATCATTAATTAATATCAACTGCGTAAAGAATTTGACCAATTCACAACAGCCCAATTCATTTCCAAACTTTCGAATATATTTTTCCAAATCCTATTTCAAGAAAAGGTACTTCTTATTTATATATTTATTGAAAAGAGGTTGCATTATGAACAGTGCTGAATGACACACGTCCAAGAACAATAAAAAAATGTGGTTACTCGGTTGGTTACAAACCGCGGCTATTCCCTAGGTTTTAGATATTTTAACGCGCTCGTTACTGCAGTAAATCAGCCTAGTGACGTTGACACAAGTCTTGACTGTTTGCAGACAGCCACGTTAGTGTCCTAATGAAACTGAAAGCATATTCGTTTAGGCAATGTAGCCAATATCGTATAGGCCACTTTTAGGCACGTAGCCAATATCGTTTAGGCAACGAAAATATTCCAAGAGTCTTGTCTTGTACTTGGGAATAATTTTTGATAGCAAACTGAGTTGAGAAAATCAGATAAACTGTGTCGTAGGGAAGGCCTGGGGTTCCTTGCATTTTACTACGCGAATATTAAAAAAAGAGTACAGCAAAAGCGAGAGAATTAGCTTATTTACCTCTAGTTCGTCCACTAATGGAATACGGGGCGGTTTGTTGGGACCCTTATAGAAATTCACAAAAGCAATATTTGAATAGAGTACAGCCATTGGAAGAATGTAAAATGGGAGTCTCTAGAAATCAGGAAGGTTAAAGCAAGACTGTGCCCTGTACTAATCGCGCACTTTTTCTTGATACAGCAGGGGGTGCGGGGAGAGGCGGGTTCTCTCTTCGTCACGGCAGTGCAGTGCTCTCAACTTAATCGACAGAAAACTCAGCGTAATAGCGTCTTCGACTACATAACAATGAGAAACAAAGCAGGTTTTTTTTAATTCTTAAGAAATAATTTAAAGTCATAGAAACTATTAAGTAATATGGAGCATCGTACGCACACGTTAGAAAGAGACAGTGAAAACTGAGAGATCGCATTGAAAGTGACGAATGTGGACAGCACTGCAAATGAAGCCGTGACGTTCCCAGTGGATCTCATATTTTCTTTCGGGACGTGCTGTGCCGGGCTGAGCCAGAACTAAGGAGCTGGAGGATCAGGAAAACGTGCGCGCATAGTACAAAGCGTATACTGGTTATCCAGCTTGGAAAGATATCTACATCCAACTCGGTAGACCCTAGTACTTTAGTAGAGGGGATTACAAGCACAAAATTCAATTTAGGCAGAGAGCAGATGTTGGAAAATTTTCCTAATTATCATCATCATCATCATCATTATTATTACTATTATTATTATTATTATTATTATTATTATTATTATTATTATTATTATTATTATTATTATTATTATTATTATTATTATTATTATTATTATTATTATTATTATCATTATCATCATTATTATTATTGATATTATTATTAGTATTGTGATAATAACTAATAAAAGAGTTGCTTTCTTAAATATATAATCATATTCAAGTAATATTGTAGAGAAGTGTGGAGACGTATTGTGAAGTGAAGTGCAGTGTAATTAAAAGTTGTATTTAATAGTTTACAATAAATGTGCAGGTCAGCCATAAAATATAGTTAATTCTATAATTGTTATTATTCCTCTTATTGTTAGCATTTTCGTATTATTATTATTATTATTATTATTATTGTCTTAAAATAATTTAAAGTTAAATTTTATTTGTATTTCTTCTTGTAAGATGTAAATTGTAATGTTCTGCCACCAGGTTGTAAATCCTACCTGCAGAAATAATAAACATCTATATTCTTACATAGACATTCCGAAAGGCCAGTACTGCCTGTACTGCCAGAGGTGTCACACGACTGGTGTATTCATTATTTCAGAATATTTCATGAAATTCGCATACATGTTATAATGTTAAGTGTATACTATACAAATAATATATTACAATAACTAGCAGATTTCTATCTATAAATAAACTCATAAAGTCAGCTCTTCGGCTGAATGCATTACACTAAATAGTATTATTGAAAAACTGAGACATTTTTGGGCTTTCGAATAGTCTTATACTGATGAGAGTTTGGTACTGACAGTAACGCGGCGTCTCTACGTTTCCATGGCGACGGCATGCGCTGGGCCAATCGGATGTCAGTTAAGTCAGCATCGGCCACCCCGCGTTACCAGTGAATGGCCACGTGCACGTTTCGGTTACGAGCGTGGGACGCAGCCCTCAGTCTCGGACCCGAATGAAACAAGCCCTGAAAGACTGTAAACGATGAGTAGGATTTCGATTAAGCTTACGTTTTGAAAAAGGAAATTCATTCTACCACCCAAGTTGTCGAGAGCACAGCTGATAGTCTTCTAAGGTAGTAGTGTGGTTGTTAACGTGCCGTGAATAGCTGCAGTGAAGACGAAAGATATCGTGCGCTTGTGGGTTTGGCAACCGCATTTCCTGTGCTCGGTAGCTGTCAATCCCAAACTTCCATATCCCACAGTATAGTACTTAAGAGTATTGCTAAAAATTATTTGCTACCTCAAAGTCGATTTTTTGGTATTTAATTTCCTTCATCGATTGTTAATATTTTTTTCTGGGATATTCGAACAAAGGCTGGCTAATGCGCTGTGCGATGTTCATTTGTCTGTCACCGCAGAGACGTAATGCAGGGAAGTGAACTTCAACTTTTAAGTGCTTTCTTATAAAAGTGAATTGGTAATAATGCGGTGGATAGACTCAAGGTTGTTTATAGTGAACGGGAAGGCCGAAGGCCCGAGCCTCGCCGTGACTTGGATCCGGGCGAGCAAAGCGAGAAAACTTGTCTTTGAAAGTAATGTCACGAGGATATGGCGATGTATCTTGCCGAATATCTTTGAAGACAAGACTGTAAAAGACTAAATAGATATCAGTTTTGGGAAATGATAGAAGATATAAAGGAGTTGTACTCTGGATATGAATAAATAATTCAAATTAAGATTCAATATCACTATGTCGACTATTTACTAAGTGCCAATACATTACTGTTTCATATTTCTTACGTTTAGCTTCGCAGTAGGATTACAACTATTGGTGGGGATGACGTCAGCGAACAAATGCGCATCGCACTCCGCTCATAACCAAGTGTGTTCTAGAATCCCCTTTTTCTGAAATTCTTTAATTAACAATGGGTTGACATCTAGAAGACCAACAAAGAATGATCTAACGCAATCCAGACTAAAATCCATTGTTGATTGCTACTAAAGTTCGAATAATATTTCTGTCTACTTGACATCAGGGGTGGGGATGTTGCCACTTACTCGGGCGGCAGACACGTGGTCGTGAGGTCGTTTTCGCATCAAAACACATCAGCAGCAGCAATAGCAAGAAACAAATCGCATTAAGAGCTCACAACAGTGGACAACTCAGAACCACATATACGATGCATAACCAAAGGAATAAAGACTCTCAAGGCTCAGAGCGAAGTCGCTCGTCTTCCACCAAGGAGGTCTGGGTTCAATTCCCGTCGATTCCCGGACAAGCCCATGCGAAATTTGTTCCGATAAAGAGAGTTTGCCAGCTTCTTAGGAGGGACTAGTTCAGCTCCTGTAAAGCGTCCTAAACTCTACCCCTATCCTAAGTCCTTCCCAATAATCTGACCTCTGGGTAGTGATGCAAGAGCGCGTAGTGGAAGAGGAGCGTACGCGGAGACATAACCTGGCGATAGCCTTATCAATTGGCTGCGACGACACATGGCAGATACAATGACAAATAATGTTAATGGAGGATTACTCCTCAGCGTGACTCATAGTGAAGGATTTACTCCTAAGCTCAACGCGTTCAAGGCCCCCCAAGGGGCTTGGAGACTCGTTGCGTCAAAGTAGGCGCAACAATTAAAAAAACAGTTACTGAGCGATGTTACGGAACCCCCTCTCCCCTGTTAGTCGCTAGCTGTCAAGTAGACAGAAATATTATTCGAACAACAGACTGACATATGGAAGTCGCTTTAGAACGAAAAAATAGCAATTACATTAATTAGGAATTAAATTAAAATAGGAATCATATAAATTTGATTTATAAAACGAATTTAAAAAATGAACTTTTAACGCACTCGTCCGAGAAAGTGAAACATGTATTTCTAAATTTTATAAACACGTTCTGGAGGAGAAACATGCTTCTATAAAATTTTGGAAAATAACTATATTTAAAAAAAAGAGGAAACATTATTTTTAAAACAAACATACAAAAGAAATCAATTGAATATTTATTGCTTATAGTTTGTTAAAATTTTTCAAAAATTGTTTATTAAATGCTCTCCTATGTTTTTTCACTTACGTGTGTTACACATTTTTTCACCATAAACTGCTTAAACGATTCTTCAAAAACCATCTTCTTACGCAATATTACTCCATAATATTAGGCTCACCTGAAAACAAGAAACGAGAGTTTCAAAATACATTTACATTCTGTTTTCAATGTGAAAAACAGTAAAATCAATTATTTTAAACGCCAAAAGACAGAAAACAAAAAAATTAACTATCCAGTGATTTCAATCAACTCATTTCGAGTTAAGTCAGCGAGGTGTAGTTCTAAATATTATTACTTGCTCTTTTGGTGAATTAAAACTGCACATACTTTCTTGTACAAACGTATGTTTTAGCGGTAACATCTCATACCTACAAATGTTGAAAATTCTTAATTATAAGAAAAAAGATACTTCTGACTAGGAATTCATTGTATTGTGTGGTATGTTCTCACATAAAAATTAACAGAATGGCAAAACGTCACGTCAGTGGTGTAGCGTGGATGTCAGTCGCCGGAGGCGGAGAAAAAAATTCACCGTCCCTTTATAGATACTTCAATTAAAAATATTAAAATATACAAGCTTGAACAACGTATCAGATAGTCAATCACACAATTACATAAATAAAAGTAAACAAAATATTTAATAATACTATTCGAATGTATACGTACACGAACAATACAATTTTCAAAAAAGATCAATAATTTAACAATTACTACACGTACTTATGAGCACAAAAATCGTTTGAAAGCGCCTACACATATACGATTAAGTTAATGTGAAATGAACGACTGACGATCCATCAAACTTTCTTTAAATTTTTTAAGCGTCACTCACAGACTTCCCTGAAGGGACTTATCCGTACTGTAATCAGGACTGTTTGCAGGTGTTATTATACAATATTGAACACTATTCTTTATACGGTCGAAGCAATCTCGCTGAATATCAGCCACAAACAATCCAAGCAAATCCGCGTATTCCCTACAAATCAGTATAGACAGATCTGCCAGACGCTCTAATGAGCAAAATGTCATCATTATACGAGCATATCAGTATTAGCCTCCAGCAAGATGTCATATTATTTAAAGAAGTCATCACATAATAAGTAATGAAAGATTCCGTGTTCATTTCAATCAGTTGGAATCGTAAGTGCGACAAAAATATGAAATAAAATGGTTCAAATTTTCACAAGATATTATTATTATTATTATTATTATTATTATTATTATTATTATTATTATTATTATTATTATTATTACAGGGTTGGGGAAATACTTTAAATTTATAAATAAATATTTAAATAATACTTAAAATACATTAGGTATTGATTGGCTACATATATATGTATTTAAAATACTTCAAATACTCAAAATACAGTAAATATAATTTTGCATTATATCGTTTTATTGCAACAATATCTTGTAATGGTCAATTACAATAAATTGGTAGTTTCCAGTCATACAAATTTCTGAACAATAACGAACTTTAATGTCCATATATGTACCCACGTTCAAATATAAAATGGAATAATAAAAATGTCTAACACAAATAAACAGAATTTCCCTTTAAAACGACTAATTTTTCAAAAACATTTTCAGGCAATAAATCCCTAGTTGGCGAAAGTATAAAACTGGGAAAACAGTCGATCATCGGGAGCTGATGAACATAAACGTGTTATAACAATTAAACTCTTTATTTTATCGTGGTATAAATGTTCAGCGTTTTTAATGATTTACATTTATCATTTAAAAATGAAGAGAATTCAAATTCAACAGGCAAAAGGAGCTCTTATTGTCTCAATGAGGTACATTCACTGGAGGAATCGAACAAAAAGAAACTATCCCCATTATCTTCTTCTTCATCTGTACTTGAAGTATTTTAAGTATTTCTTTTTTAAATACATTATTTTATGTATTTAAATACATCTCCAAAACACGAAAAAATAAAAAATACAGTTTTCCAAATACAAAACGTATTTAAAAGGGGTATTTCAAATACAAGAATTTAAATTCTTGTATTTAAATAATTTAAATATTGCATATACATAATATAATTAATATTAATTATAATTAATTATAATATGATATTAATATAAATTAAAATAAATTAATATTAATAAACCAATTTTACAGGTTGAAAGTGTGAAGTATTTAGGAATTCATCTAGACAAACGACTTACCTGGAAATCCCACACACTAGCCAAGAAAAAAGAACTTCAACTGCAAGTTACAAGACTGTATTGGCTACTAGGATATTATTCAAATATATCCTTAGACAAAAAATTATTGATCTATAAAGCAATAATAATACCAATATGGACCTACGGCATCCAAATTTGGGGCACGGCAAGCAGTTCAAATCTTTTCATTTTACAAAGATTTCAATCAAAAATTCTTAGGATAATTATTGCCGCACCATGATACATCTCAAACACAACGCTACATAGAGGCTTAAAAGTACCAACAGTCTTTCAAAGAATCGAAACAAGCAGCTGAAGTTATCTTCAACGTCTGGAAACCCACCCTAATCCTCTAGTCATCAACCTCCTAGACAATAGTGAAGAAACTTATGGATTACCCAGAATTATTCCCTTACAACTCCATTATAGATTCTCAAATTAGTCAGAATCATGGTGTTATTTCCACCATGGTCAGAATCATGGTGGAAATAACAAGGTGTCGCGCTCCGGAGGATGCGCAGTAGCAGCCAATCACGTTTTAACCCACGGATGAAGCGAAAACGGCTGGCGTACGTGTTCATTTGCTTTCCGTTTGCGAAGGAGATAGGACGTGTTTGGCAAGGCAGTGCTAAAGCAGTGGAAGATCGTGGTTTTGTTGGCGTGGGAAAGGTATGTTGTGGATTTGTGGTGCAAGTTATTACAATTATGTATTGTATGTGACTTGGCTTTAATAATTACAAAAGCATACATCACATTCCTATAATGCCTTATATTTAATCACTTGTTTATTACCAAAATTTTGTTGTGTTATACTAAGAAACTGTAAATTATTTTCATGTGGAGTTCAAGATGCCAAACTGCTGTGTTAAAAATTGTCCTAATAGGACTGGGACAATAGGTGGTGGGAAATATACATATTTCCGCTTCCCAAAAGAGCCCCAATTACGAAAGGTGTGGATGGAAGCTTGTGGAAGGAATGAAGAAACTTTTAAAGCAGATCATGGTAAATTTCAAAACGTTTTGAATAATTAAAATCCAGTGGCTTGAGTTTAGTTCAATATATAATAGCTTCATTGAATATTCTGTGGTTATAATAGCTTTATTGAATGTACATATGTGAATATAATCTGGACAGGGACTGTATATTCTTTTATATTTTGTATTTGGGATAAATTGTTATTGTTGATGAAAGAAATGAAAATGTGAAATATTTAATTGTAAATGGTCAGTTTTAGAGAATGAAGATTATTAACATGTATAAATTGTTCTAACATGTAAAAAATGTCCAAACATTTTACATATCATACTTTGTTTCAGTTACAAAAACTGCAGGAAATTTTTGTTGGTTTAAATTA
>BLKR01011348.1:0-34311 GCA_011170035.1 Teleogryllus occipitalis
TGTAAAGAAATATTCAATAGTGATAAAAAACATTCATCCCACTATCACGGAAAACGAAATTCTCGAAGACATAGCATCTAAATTTCCATCAGTTACAAAGGTCACGAGACTAAACAAGAACAATGTCCCCATCCCAGTAGTAGCCGTGGAATTCAACGGTACCGAAAAAATAGAAAGTGTTTTGGAATTAAAATACATTTGTAACTCCATAGTTAAACCGGAAAGAAGAAAGAAAACTGTAGGCCCCATTCAGTGCTACCGATGCCTTGACTATGGACACAGTAGAAATAATTGTAATTACCAAGTTTCGTGTGTTTTCTGTGCAAAAAATCACCTTTCAGCAAACTGTCCATCAAAGAAATCAACTCCTACGTGTAAGAATTGCATGGGGAAGCACAGGGCTGACCTCAGGTCACACGAATGTACATATTATAGGAAAATAATCGAAAATAATAGCAATAATGTAAAATCTGGATCGCCAAATCCCAGATCCCACCAATCACGCACGCCACCTCCCAATAATGACTCAACGAACTTTCCATTCTTGCCCACTACAAACAATATTCCTAACTTCACTCAAAGATTAAATTATCATAATCAACCAATGAATGCAAATAATGCTAATCATCAACAATATTACAATCACCAAACAAACAATCAATTTAACCAATACGGTAGCAGAAACACTTTCATTACCAACATCGCACAATTCATTACCAATCACGTAGTCAATCTCATTAACTCCCTAATTCCAACAATAATACAACATATCCAGAACTCCATTGCATCCACATTTAGCAACAGTTATGGAAGATTCACACCATAAAGCATTGATCATATTAAATTGGAATGCAAATGGCATCGTAAACAAAAAATCCGAATTAGAGAACAGTTTCTACATGCAAAAACGATAGATATCGCATGTATAACCGAGACGCATTTAAGCCCAAACAAAACATTCACCATCCCAGGATTCAAAACCATCAGAGCAGACAGAAACGAATATTCGGGAGGTGGTGTATTGACTTTGATAAAGTATAGCATCCAACACCACCAATTAACCTTGCCACACACTCCAGGTATAGAAAAAATCGGGATAAATGTAACATATGACAATAATCAAACATTAACTATAGTCACTACGTATAAACCACCCAACATAAAAATCAATACTACTTCTATCAACAAATTACTTGAATTGCAAAATCCATTTATTATAGTAGGAGATTTGAATTCAAAGCATTCGGCATGGGGATGTCGGACCACAAATGCGGCCGGCGAATACCTAAACAGAATAAAAAATACATTGCAACTTAACATACTAACGCCCACAGAACCAACACATTTCCCATATGACTCCAACAAAAATCCAGATATATTAGATATAGCAGTAACAAATTTAAAAGACCTATTCTACTCTACTGTTCACCACGAATTAGACTCCGACCATATCCCAGTTGTTATAACATCTAAACTAACAAAACCTCCACCCTCTCCTGCTCCCACACTGAACACTTATAATATAAACTGGCACCACTTTAAAAACGCTGTTGAAAAATCAATACCAAAATTTCAAATCCTTAATTCTTCTGATGAAATAAATCATGCAATCAGTGAGCTAAATAATATATTAATTAAAACTCTGAATAATTCTCAAAATACAACAATACCAGAAATCAGAAAGAGACTAAGAAAACCATTACCTCCTAATATTACTGAATTAATAAAAGTTAAAAATAAAACCAGAAGGCTTTGGAACACCCTAAAAATCCCAGAACTAAAAAAAGAACTAAATCATCTAACTAATATTTGCAAAAAGGCAATAAGTAAACACAACCAAGAAAAATTCAATCAATTTATTGAAGGACTAAATACTAAAAGCAATTCTCTGTGGCAGTTCACAAAGAAAATTTTAAGGAAAAAGAACAGCATTCCCCCACTGTCAACTGATAATGGGAAAAAATATTCACCCACAGAGAAAGCCGAAATTCTGGCAGCTCATTTTGCCAGCACATTTACACCCAATGACTCCATAAAAAATGCCAAACACGATGAAATCTTAAAATTTTCAAACGCTCCTCTTTACAACGTTCCTCACAGAATTAAATTCATTTCTCCTAATGAAATTAAACTAATAATCAAAAAATGCCAAACAAAAAATCTCCAGGACACGACCGAATTAATACTGCAATCCTCAAAAGATTACCGAACAATGCCATCGCATTTTTAAATAATATATACAACTCCATACTAAGAACAGGTTATTATCCCCAAACATGGAAACATTCAATAATACATCCAATAGCAAAACCAAATAAAAATCAATCACGTGCAGAAAATTACAGACCAATCAGTCTTTTACCCACAATGTCAAAAATCTTAGAAAAATTAATTCTTGTCAGATTAAACAAACATATAAATAAAACGAACGCAATTCCACCTCATCAGTTCGGTTTCATATCCCATCACTCAACGACGCACCAGCTTCTGAGGCTAACTGAACACATCCACTCTGCTTTTCAAAAGGGATATCACACAACCACTGTATTTCTAGATGTGTCACAAGCATTTGACAGGATATGGCACCCAGCCCTTTACTTCAAACTAGTCGAAATTGGTACACCAAAGTATTTAATTCAACTCATCAAAAATTTCATAGCCGACAGAACCTTCTCAGTTGCAGTTGAAGGTCACCATTCTAACCCCAGACAAATTGCCGCTGGGGTCCCCCAAGGTTCGCCGCTATCCCCAACCTTGTTTAATCTCTATACTGCAGACATTCCTACTTCCCATCAAATAAACACCGCCCAATTCGCCGATGACACTGCCTTATACATCTCCGGCACTTCACTACAAACTCATCAATTCCAGCTCCAACAGCATCTAAATCTAATAACAAATTGGGCAAATAACTGGAAAATCAAATTAAATCCCTCAAAATCAGCAGCAAAAATCTTCTCATTGAAAACCTTTGCACATCCATCCCCACTACTCATAAATAATAACGCTATAAACTGGACCCCAATCACGAAAACAATAAAATATCTTGGATTAAATTTAGACACTAAACTCAATTGGAAACAACACGTTGAAATAAAAGCACAACAGGCAAAAACCAAATTAATCCAATTAAGACCTTTACTAAACTCATACAACCATCTCTCACTGTCAAATGCACTAACACTATACAAATCATTCATTCGCCCAACATTACTATACGCATGTCCGATCTGGACCAATGTCGCCAAAACCAATCTCAACAAAATGCAAATATTTCAAAACAAATATTTAAGATTAATAACAAGAGCTCCATGGTTTATTAGCAATAAACAACTACATCATGATCTAAACATAAATGAAATAGCTCACCAAATAGCATACCTATCAAACAACTTTTACACTAATTTACCCTTCATAAAGGCATCAACGCACTACAGACTCGGAAAAGATCCCAGATACAAAACCAGAATAAAGAACAGATTCCCGCTCCATTCTTTCCTCCAGATATTTTCAAATATTGATTAATTCTGCTGAGGTGCTGTTTGTTTCCTCTCCCAATTAAAGTTTGTTATGTACAATTTTAAACTAGATTAGTTGATTAGATTAAGTTGTCTAGATTAAGTTGATTAGATTAAGTTGTTTAGATTAAGTCACCATACAATTGCAAAGTTTCACTTGTAAACTGAACATTGTAATTTCAACTAACCAATAAATAAATTAAAAAAAAAAAAAAAAAAGAGCTCAGCACTATTCTCTTAAACGTCCTTCATACTATCCAACAACAAAATTTAACCAAAAACGATAGATCCCTGTTTTTGTTTGAAAATTTGGAATATGTCCCAGAGGCATCGGACAAACGGAATGACGGACGGACAGACGTTTTGCCGGCATTCGATTTTTCGATATCAAGGACCCACAAAACATACATCACACATTAGAAATTTTTTAACCAAGGCCCTGTTTTTAAAAGTTTTTCAGCCGAAACTTCGCCGTTTCTTTTTGCGCTGCATTACATAACTTTCTCTCTACTTCGTAAGCGGTAGCGATAAAGGAAAAACCCTCAGGCCTCGGTCATCGAACCCGCACCCACCGACATCCACTAACGCTCAGCCCCCGCCAGCACACTCCGTCGCCACGTGCGTCCGCGGGGCCGTGGTGGCTCGAGGCGGCCACGTGGCGCCGCGGCGCGGCGGGGCCGGAAGGCGCGCGGGGTGAGGGAACGACCGGCATGCCACACCCACCCACGCGGCACGCCCTCTTTGATTACCCCACCGGCGGCGGCGGCGGTGGCGCAGCGCTCTCTCCAGCCGCAGGCGAGGCCAAAACGCGACGCCCCTTCGCCTTTACTCTCGCCCTCTCGCTCGCCCACGCCCACGCCCACGCCCACGCCCGCCGCGCATTTGACCTTCTGGCGGTGCAGCCAACCCCTCTGTGCCGCATCGTATAAGACGCCAAAACTGTATTCTTTAGAAATTAGGAAGAAATAAATCCACCAAAAGGTAATAAATTAAATTGCCTTTAAATCAGCTAGAGATTGAAGATTATCGAAGAAATTTCGAGCACGTTTCTCTCGAAATACACAAACGTTTGGAAACGGTTTCTTTTGAACTTTGGAAACAGTTTTTTTTATAAAAATCGCCGACTAAGAGACACATCAGGGTGAAAAAATGAGAATGAGTAAAGGGGGATGTAAATGCAATACATACATACCTCTGATTTTTAGAAATATATTTCCCTGATTTTTCAAGTGCGTACTCGACAGTTAATTTATTTTCTAAACGAATTTCATTTTTTGCAATTGGATATCGATCGTATTATTCATAAACAATTTACATTTTAAAGATGTTTACAGAAAAGATAAGAACTGACAGAAAAAAACAAGTGACTGATATTCAGCTTAGTCTCAAAACCCCATTGCAATACGTTCGTGCTGGTTTTTCTTCTGCCTGTCTGTTATCAGTCAAGCAGCGGGCTTTGTATTATTCACTCTCTCATTGGTCCAGGATGCATAAAATTGTTCACGATCACGATCAGAATTCAACAGTAGTCGATAGGAGAAGCCATGGAAACAAGAGAGAAAACCCAACGTCACTTCAACCACTCCCTACGGTTTCGTCATCTCTTCAACCACAGGCTTCAACCAAGTCAGAGTCGGAGGGGCGGCTCCGCGTGCAGCCCCAGCCTCGAGCCGCTGCCATCAGGTCCCATTGAGGAGCCGCGCCTGGAGGACGGAGGCGGCAGCGGCGGTGGTCGCTGTATCAAGAGACGGCCGCCGCCCGAATTAGACGCCACCGCCGCCCCCGTGCTGCCGCCGTCGCCGCCGCGCCGCCACCGCCACCGCCACCGCCGCCGTCGGCGCAATAATACGGCACACGTTTAATTGAATCGTCGGGCATGCGCCTCACGCACCGCCCGCGCCGCCCGCTTCCCCTCTCCCTCCCCCGCCCGCCCTCCCGCCGCCGCCGGCCGCAATCAGGCCGGTTTCTCCCGCTAGACAGCGGCGACCGCGGGGCCCTGCCTCTGCCGCCGCGTGCAGGCTCATAATGATCAGCGGCGCGGCCAAAGGCACCCGCGGGCGCTCGGCAGAGCCGCTTGGCGGAGGGAGGCGAGAAGGAAAGAGCACGTCGTGGAGAACCTCACGACCTCCGGCCTTCTGGGCTCCAAAAGAAGGGGTTTGTTGAGAGATTCGACCAGTTCGGTGAGGCTGTTGACAAAAAAATATTGGAACCTGATTTCACACAATCTCCTTCTGTGCCAATCAATGCACGTGACTACATTTTTTAACACGTGCACTATCTCCTAGGGCAATCGTGTGGTCGATGTACTGAGGTTTGTAAACAGTGGGTTACCAAATTTACCTTCGGGCGCACGGCCGCATAATGGGCAACATTAGAGCAGGCCTTGGAGGAACTACACATTCGTGTAACTACTAGGAATACCAAACTAAGGGTTATTTTGTATGTTTTCTATTAAATTTAAAGATTGAACTACATTAGAGATTGATTTTAAAACAATTTGTCAAAAATGCGTGACTTTATTTCTTCATATGCCATTTATCTCCTACGCCTCTCGCAGCATCCTCGTGTGATTATAAAGGCACTACAGAAGGCTCCTGACAGTGTACAATGATAAGTTGAATTCGGAAACTTCTAGGAAGACGACATAAGAATCGGTCGACAATGCCCTGAATCTTGTTCTCCGAAACGATGACTTATCATGTTGGAAGTTCTGTGTGATTCGCCTAAATATGAACAACAAAAAGACAGTTGAAAAGAGAATTCAAAGTTATATTGACGTTCATTGTGTCATATTACACAAAAAGGTAAGCACCGTTCCTAAAGTTCCGATTGTAAAGCCTCCAGACCACTTACAGACTTATATCAGAATTCATTTGGAAGCTTGGGGAGCGGGTGAATTTTAAAGTGTGTTGGCACCCCCCACGATCTGTCAGGATAAGTCCGTTCTTCAAGCATTTGGTATCAATTGTGAAGCGTTTAGAAAACCTAAAGATATGACGAGGGCTCATTCATAAACGAAGAGAGCCTCTTTTTTGAAACAATATTGTATTCAAGGAAATTTATTCCATTTAAATTCACCTGAAAGGCTTAAACCATTTTGTAAATGAAAAATATACATTACACAAGACTTCAGCTGAAACTACAAAGCTATACACACTTCGTTTTTCATTGTTTTTTCTTTCATTTCAATTTCATCATTTAAAGAAAGGGTCCATAAAAATATATACTCTTTATTTGTTGTATGTTGTGTTTTCTTACATTTCTTCAAATAATGTCCAGGATATTTCAGAACAACGATGTATCAATTATCATAATTTGACAACAAAGTATAAATCTGAAATAATGTTATAAAATCAAGTCCTCACAGCTGGCAGAGGCAATAGGTGCGCAATGTCACTGCCCACGTCTCTTCCTAATGTGACTGCCCGTCTCCATATAAATCTGCAGTCGTGGCCGTGTAAAACCTTATACGTCGGGATAAGTGTCGACGGCGGTTTAGTGGCGATAAAAGCTCGCGACACCGGTTTCGCCAAGCACCTAATCTGATTCGTAACTGCCGCGGAATACGAGAAAAATTTGCAAAGAATGCCTTCTCTGCATAGTGCCGTCCGAATGGGCTTGTCGATGCCAACATTTCTAAATTCTCTCCGGATCTGTGAGATTAACGAGGATTATTATTGTCTACATTGCCAAGAACACTGCTAAACTGAAGAACAAGTATTTGAATCTTCTGATAGACATTAATTGCACTCCTTTGCAGAATGTGCATTGGTTTATTGTACTGGAAGTACTTCTTCAGTCGTGGGGCATTTATTGCGTTCTACGCCACTTCCAGAAACATCGCCTATTCCGAAGAAAATTGTTTGTGACAGTTCCAATAAAAACGCGCATCAACTTATAAATGGGCTATTGATCTCATTAAATGATTCCCACAGCGTCTCCACATAGTAAATTAATATTACTGAACGTCCACATTCACATTTTCCATTTTTATTCATCGATTTTAAGGAACATTATTTCAAGAAGGTTAATTCAAAATTTGATTTATTGAGTTACTTGCAAGTTCCAATAAGTTTTAAAAATATAAAATAATTTCGAGCTTTTAAAAATCAAATTATTTTAGTGATAACCTCTCATTGCATTTGCTTCTCAGAAAAAAAACAGACAATTTTTTTGAATTTTTTGAAGCCTGTATTGTCTGTACATTATAATGCAGATGGATGAAATTACATTACTTTTTTTAAACATGTTGTAAAACATAGATATCTGCGAATAAAAACTGTCGCGTATTTTTTATGAAAATATTTCTAGTTAAATATACTTACACATATGAAAGATGATCTGACAATCGAAAAACTATTCAAAATATAAAAAAAGAATGGAAGGATTCTTTTTCACCACATGCTTTAGGTGTAGTGTGTGCTAAGTCTAAATTCTCAGTCTGCCCGAAAGCACTAAGCTCGCGTGTTTTCACTGGATTCCAAATACCCAGATTTCAATAGGATATAAGAATTTAAGAAAATCCATTCTCACACTCCAGAAAAAAGCCGATCCTTGGCATTGCAAGATCAGAAGCGCCTAACAACCCCTGCTTTCTCGAACATTTCCATAAAGCTTCTCCTCCAAGTCAACTTCACCCCTCGTGTTTACGGCCGCACGAGGCTCCATCGGCAAAAAGCGAGAAGGGAAGAGGGGGCCAAGCTTTAGGGTTGCTGCAGCCCGATCAGTTTGGTAAATATATAGCGCTGCCCCAGAATGGAAATGGTTTTGGGGCCTCGTATTTCCTCCAAGTGTGTTCGAGTACTGTGCTTCCGATCTCGCGGACTTCAGAGCAACCCTCTCTACAAAAAATAAGTAGTTTGTTTATTTTTTTTAAAAACAACGTAAATAAAACATCAGTGTGCGAAGCAATGAGCTAGAACGAAGGAAATAATTTATTGTCAAGAACTAGATTGGAACTTTGAAGACAAAAAAAGTTAATTACCATTCTCTTATGAACTGTGCCCAGTGTCTCATTAAGACTTTTGTAAGAATGTCTGCTAATCTTACATTCTAAGAAAAAAAACATACGTACTATGTTCATAATTAATCTATTTGCAGCCTATGTAGCCTTCCATTTACATTTCCCGAAAAGTTTCCGTCGTTATACCATTCACACGTCATACTTGCAAGAAGGTCACCTGTATGTTCAGCACAAAACAAGACCCTTAGCAGCACAACCTAAGTGAAAAACTACAGCAAAAAACGCGTGCTTGTAAGTAATTCGGACTCGTGACCATTGCAATAGAATCGTTAGTCTGCGTAACAGATCAATGCACCATTCACCTTTGTAATAAAAGATCCATCGCCTCAATCCAAGATGTGTAAAAATCAACGAGACATAATTCAACACCAAGAATTCTTTTTATTAGCAAAATTTTACAAACGAACTCTCTACACGAACACTAAGTTGTGTTCAAAGTACGAGCTCATGACAAATACATCGCTTTGGCGTCCATCGCCGTCCATGTCGGGTGGCCGGGGCGAGGGGCCGGACGCGGGGGCGTGGGCGGGTAGAGGGGGAGGGACCGCTAACGCGGGGCAATATAGTGGACAGCCGCGCCGCAGATGGCCTGCCTGCGGGCCGGCCGGCTGGGCGGGCGGCGCGGCGGGACGAGCGGGTGGGTCGGAGCGGGCGGGGCGGGGCAGGGCGGGATGGGGGGGGGGCGAGCGCGCTGGCTCGTGAGCGCGCGGGCGCGCGTGCATATGGCAGCGGGCCGAGCTCGAACGCGGACTGTCAGACGCAGCGCTTTACGGCCCGCGACGAACAATGCGCGCCGCCGCCGTAATGGCGCAGTGATAGCACGTAAACACGGCCCGACCGCCGCTCCCGCCGCCGCCACCGCCGCCGCTTCCTCGCCCCGGCCTCACCCGCGCCTCCACAATGCAGCTCGTAACGCCGCCCGCCCGCCCGCCGACGCTGCCACTGTCATTTCTTTATCGACGACAATAAGTCGATACGCCTTTTCCCCAACGCGCCCGCTCCCCCCTTCCCCCACCCCCGCGCTTGTCGCAAGCGCTGCTCCACCCCGAGGGAAACCGCCGGGGGAGGGGGGAGGGGCAGTGATTTTCATGTCCAATCCGGCATGAAACGCGATACCGGTGCGCCGCCGACGCGACCGACAGCCCAGCCACGGCGTGGGCGGGTGGCGATGGAAAAGCGAAATCAGCTCTCGTTATTGTCAGGGCGGAAAATATTACCGCTATCGTCTCATTTACGTGATATTGACGTGAAAACTTCGTTTTGAAATATGCTTCATGCATTGTAATTATTAGAGTAATTTAATTTCAAATCCCCCACTACGAGCGTTTCGAAACACGTTAATGAAATCTGGAAATGAATATCAGATAGCTTCAAAGAGAATTGTAGCTGTTAATACAAGCCAGATTAGAATGAACTGTTTGTACAATAGAGCAAAAACTGTTCTATCGCTCTCCTATGCACAGTCGTGCTCTCCCTCCTTTGAATTCCAAATAAATCCCGTGCTTATTTGCCTATAAAACGAGACGCAAACGCGGACAAATACGCTCCCAGCGCCACCGAAGGAAAGAATTTCTCAAAGGACGTCGCAAGAAAGAAACGCAGTTGAGACAAAAAAAAATAGGAGGGGGAAAAGAAAAAAAAAACGTACACAGAAGCTCAGGAGGAAATAACGCGCCGCGGAATGAATAAGGTAAATAAAAATAATGAATAAAATCCGGCGTCAGGGGCGCGGGCGGGCACACAAACGCTCACACACACACACACGTACGTGCGACGGCCGGTGCGCCAGGGCGAGTCAACAAATCATTAAAAGTGGGCAAACAGACGCTGGAGCGAGACGTCTCGAAGAGCGAAGAATGGAGGAGAGGCCGAAAATCTGGCAGGGCGAGCAGCGTCGAGCCTACAGGCTGAGGAAGCCCATGCTCGTTCGGCCGCACCCGCGAAGAGAGGCTGTCACAACAGTCCCTTATAGCACTGATCTCGCATGTCGGATTCATTAGATCGCAATCCCAAGTCTTCGTGAATGATGGGCTGTTAAAACGTTAAAAAACAGGAAAAAACGGTCCAAAATGTTGATGATACACCTGAGCTCGTAATCTAATATTATTTTCTTACAAATCAACGGCGCTATTTCAAAATGCACGACCACCATTACGCTATACCTCATTATTTTCCTAACACTCAATTACCCCCATCCATTGAGCTCCGAAAAGATGATGATGATGATGATGATGATGATGATGATGATGATGGTGGTGGTGGTGCTCAGGAGTTTGTAATCTACAATTAACTAAATTTTTTTTCCTGAAAAATCACGTGACGTGTGAATGTCTACTGTTACACAACAATATCACATAATTTTCATAAATCAATATTCCTTTATTTTTTTTATTTATTTTTTTTACGTCAAAAAAACATTTAAAACTGCGTATGACGTGCTTTGGGGAAAACTGAAATGTGTGCACATTTTCAAAATTCTGTGATCCCTACACTAAGTCATATACTACTTAAATTTTGAATTTTTGAAAGGGAGAAAAAAAAAAAGAAAAAAAACTCCCATGTAATAAAATCTATTTTCAAGGATAAACAAGCAATAAGTTTTGAATTCATTAAGCTCTTTATTTTGAACCTATTTGCATGCTACATCTATGTCCTTATCAACATTTACTTAGAAAATGTAGCTCAATGATGTATTATAATTCTAATTTGAGGGTGCGGATATTTTAAAAACATTTAACAAAAAGGAAAAGAAAGTTTGATTTGACGATAAACCTGATTTCAACAGAGTCCATCTTTGTAGCCTTTGAAATCATAAGAAAAGACCACCACTTTGCATCTGATACATATACATGCTTTAACCTCGTTTGCAACAAGACAAAGTGAATGTTACAAAGTCACACAAGTAATGCTACTTCACAAACTATGTTTACAATAAATAAATATTCCGTCGAAAAAATTTACAGTCGACAAGCATCTAAGGGATAAAAACACTCCTTTACCTCCATCAGTTACCTTTCTAAGGAGTGTGTTTAGAAAAGACGCAATTCATCATTCTGAGTAAGCGCGCCACTCGTCACGCTCTTCCTCGTAGGGACAAATAATCTCTAGGCAAAAGAAGCAGAGAGGCCGATATTTACTCTGGGCCTCAGTCAGCCACCGTCACCGGCCTCCGGGTACCGCGCCACGGGCTGTCAACCCCGCCGTCGCGTCGCCGTGCGTGCCCACATTCCTAGCAGTGCCGGCGCTAGGCACAGGCACACGGGGCGATCGCCCGGGGCCCCGCAAGTCAAGGGGCCCGGTGGGATGGGTTTTGATTGATTTTTTCGTGTTTCCGGGCACGTCAACTGCTTTGGTCATTAGTCCCGTTAGTGTAGTGTATGTTTTTTCCCTCGGGAGATGGCGGTGATCTTCCCCGCTGGATGGCGAGATCCGGCGCCGACCTACCGTCGGCTAGTGGGGTTTCCCCCAAACCAAAACTCTCCCACCAGCGGGGCACCGCCCCAGCCGGGACAAGCTCTAAGCTCCCGACCGGTCTCCCGGAATATGTGGTAGTGTAGTGCATGTTTGTGTAAGTGTGTGTGTAAGGAAAAAGGATAGGATATGGGTGAGGAAGGACATATCGCGCGCGGTCCTTGGCCCGTTTGGTAGGGTACCGCTCCGGCATTCGCCTGGTGTTGATCGGAGAAACTACGGAAAACTACCGATCAGAGCAGCCGGCCGCTAGAATTCTCCTCCAGACAGCCACTGAATTCGACCTAGCTGAAAAGCTAGTGTCGAAAATCCGGCCGCCGTCAGGACTCGAACCTAGGACCTCCCGGTCAGAGGCGCTACAGTGACATCAGTTGATGCACTGAGCTACCCCACTCGGTGGTGGGATGGGACTGAAGGGGGAGGAGAGTAAAAAAATGAAAAAGAAACTAGAACTCGAGAAAATCGCTATCGTAATTTCGTAAGCTGGGATACAGTAGTCTGATTTTTGAAAAAAGAATTAATTAATTTTTTTACCTTAAATATTTAATTATAGTCATTACTTATAAGGTAGAACTATACGAAATGAATCAAATGACGCTAACATTAAAATAGATTCCATTGAAATTCATATTTTATTTTATGTGTTTAACAAATGATTTTATTAAACACTAACTAAACACAAAATTTTTTAGCGTTTTAAGATCACCGTAGAAAATGTATTATTTGATCACTAAATGCTTTTACTTAAAACTATTATTTAAAATATATTTCCAAAAACTTTTTCTAGCTTAAACGTAATTTTTGTTAACTCTTGAAATAAAATAACTCATAATTTCTTCATACAAAAAAATAAAGAAAACATTGTCCTGAAGTATTTATCATGTTTCATATAAAAGCTTCCAGTCTGACAGAGTTATGAATTGTGTGTACATAGACATCCCAATTTTCGGGTACAAAATTCATGTTCGTGTTCCTCTTCACCTATGTTAACGATCTTTGGAATAGCACTACCGGGCTCTAACACTGATGGGTGTGCGAAGTTACAGCTTATAGAACCTTGAACACTGATTTTACGATCGAAAATTCGATATTGTATTGTTGAGGTGATTCTAAGCTCAACAGTACCTTGAGGGGAGGGATACTAAAACTAAAACATGTTATGCTACAGTAATTTTTCATTTCACGATAAACTTCAACAGCGATTCGAACACCCTTTTTTCAAAATGATTTTTATCATCAGAAACATTTAAATTTAATACATCATGTAAAATAAATGCATTTTGTAATAGAAAGAAATTCTGTACACCATTTCTCTTTATCACAAGCATTTACTGCTCAATAAATCCCACTTGTATTTCAAACACGTAGACCAGACTACAAAACTTTGGTGCTAAAGCACTCTACGAATCTACTCTCGTCACAATTTGAAACAAATGTTATTGCACTTTACTTCAATTGAGGAATCAGCAAGTTCTTAAAAATATGTTTTCTTCAGATCGTGTCACATACGATTTCGAAAAGACGTTCTGAAACTCTAGTCACGATTGCTTCTCTTTCTTAGAGTTTCTTTGGCGATACCGTCTTCGAATGATCGGTCTTTCTATTCATCTTATTTCCTTTGCGATCGACTCCGTCCTCTACGAGACCTTTCTTGACCCGTTCCAATTTCAAATGTCGGAGTCAATCCGCTTCAATCGCAAGAAACCTACTTCAATTTGACTCCGCACGTTCTCCTGTCCATCTGAATAATACATCTATTCCGCAATAGAATCGTTTTGCTTCTCTTTTCCATTTCACATTCGTCTCTTTATTGAAGCTCTCGAGCTTCCTTTTGAAAAAACGCTGATCAGAAATAAACTGCGGGAGTCATAGATGTAAGTCACGACATAAGTTCAATTTAAACGAATTTTTAGGAAGTACTACAGATAAACTTGCATGTCGTCGCCATAGTATAGGTATATTTTTCTCAAGTTATTTACGATTATTATTATTATTATTATTAATATTATTAATAGTAAAATTGCAACTAATAATAAAAACATGAAACATTGTATTAACCCTAGATTACAAACGCGACCTACACCAACACTGTTACAAAGGCATAATCCCACAGACTACTTTGGAAAACATTAAAAAACACAACTACAGGGACAGGTGACTCAGTGCATTAACTGATCTCACTGCAGTGCCTCTGATCGGGAGGTCATAGGTTTCAGTCCCGACAGTGGCAAGATTTTCTACACTAGCTTGCCAGTTAGGTCGAATTCAGTCGCTGTCTGGAGGAGAATTCTAGAGGCCGGCTATTCTGATAGGTAGTTTTCCGTGGTTTCTCGGATCAATACCAGGTGAATGCTGGAGCAGTACCCTAACAAACGGGCCCGGACCGCGCGCGATTTCTCCTTCCTCTTCCATGTCCTATCCTCATCCATGTCTTATGGCTTCGACTCTTCGCCCAATACGTGCACACTAGTGAATGTGGTAAAATATGCTCGACGTGGACAGGATGTATGAGCAATGATAGCATGACAAATCAAAACCTGTCTGTCAAACATCCGACATCTTCACAGGTTCTCAACACTTCCTCCCCTTACCCACGGCCAACGATTGGAATAGCTCGCTGTCGCCCGTAAATATCCCTGAAGGTGGGAACCACTGGTAGCTTCTACTCTTCACCTAACACGTGCATACAAGGGAATATGGGAAAATGCAGTCGACGTGAGCGGGCAGAACACACGAGCAATGAGAGCGAGGAGCAAGGGACGGACAGGTCACGGATGCGCGCTAAGAGCGCATCGGGTGGCGACGGGGCACCGCCATAAATAACCCAGCAATTCCTCTGCCCGACGACGGAGCGACCGGCCGGTCGAGTGCGGCGGCCGCAGCGATCTTGAACTGCAATTACAGGAACATGCGAGCGCCCCGGCGAGGAGGAGGCGACCGGCGGAGGAACGGCACGGCGCGCGAAGAGTGATAAATTGTCGTCAAACGCGCGCCGTAACTCACTTATTTACGTCGATACGGGCAATTAACAGCCTCGGAGACACGGTCGCCCGCACGGCGTGGGGTGACGCCCCCTGCCTCGCCCCGCTACCCCCCTTCCCACGACGCCGCGGCGCCGCAGCCGCTTCGTTCCCAGAAGCGGGAGCTCAAAGCAACGCCTTTGTGCTCGCGCGGAGGGAGCGACGAGGGCGGCGGCAGCGCTGGCGACGGAGGAGGGGGAGGCGGAGGTGACGTTTTCGTTGGCGATGGTGAGCACATGAGACAGCGCAGGTGGCGTGGGTGAAGCCGGAGCGTGGGAGGTGACAGGGTGGTGGGGTGTCATATGCGATGGGGCGGCGGGGGCGGCGGGGGCGGCGGGGGCGGCGGGGGCGGCGGGGGCGGCGGGGGCGGCGGGGGCGGCGGGGGCGGCGGGGGCGATGATATGTCAGGGGCAGCGAGGTGGCGGTGGCAATGAAGGTGGCGGGGAGATGGGGACTTGGAGCGGAGGCAGCGGTCCCGGGGACACGATGGCGGAGAGAACGCAAGGTGTACAGCGGAGGCGGCGCGGACAAGGTGATGGCGGCGATGGTAGAAAGGAGCGAGCCAGACAGGCAAAAGCGGAGCTGATAGATATTGAGACTGCGACCTGAGAGTGGGGGAGTTAAGAGGATGTATGCCATATTTTAATAAGTTACGCCGTTCCTAGTTGGACATCGGGTAGACAAGTAAGTGCTAAGGCGAATTGACATGAGTATCTCAAATGAGTATGTTTGGGAGATAAGAATCGAAGAAAAAGCGATATGAGAAGTCAGGAGGAAGAAAGAATGCCAACAATGAGGTTTAGCAAAGGTGTGAAACGTAACCGAAATGATAATAATCTGACGGAGTAGTTTAGAAAGCACAAAGACAATGCGACAACTATTGAATATCGTACAAAAGGGACACCTCCAGAAACAATGTGTCATATGGAATGCCGGTAACAGAGAAGAGGATGGATAGACGACAAGAAGAGCTACATACGCAAGACAGTACGAAGGTAGAGGCAAGGACCCCTAAGGATGAATGAGGACTCCATGTCAAGCAAGGCGGAATCGCACAGAGATGAAAGGGTGCTTATCCCCGATGAAGGGAAGCGTCGGGCGGAACTGGGCGGAAGAGAGGGCGCGCGGCGATAGGAACGCGGCGATGCGGAGGCGGAAGTGAGGAACCGGAGGAAGAAGAGGCCGAGGCCGGTCTCAGGAGAAAGGCGCCGAGTGGCGGAGCGTTGCGGCCTAGAGAAGGCGGTGATGGGCGAGGCAAGGCGGGGTTAGGCGCGACCAGGAGAAGCAAAAGGGGGTGCAAGACGGAGCAAAGGGGGGTGAAGCAGGGCAAGGTGGGGTGGGACGGGGCAAGACGAGGCTAGGCGGATCTAGGCGGGCGGGGCAGGGCAGGGGAACATGGGGTACGGCGAAGCAAGACGGAGAAAGGCGGGTCAAGACGAGGCAAGGCAGATCGGGCGGAGACGGACTGCACATGGCGAAGCAGGTCGGATGAAGGGGGTCTGGGGCGTGGCGTGCCGACCCAGGCCAGATCGGGGTGGGGCAGAGAGGGGTGGGGCAGAGCGGGGTGGGGCAGAGCGGGGTGGGGCAGAGGGGTGGGGCAGATCGGGGTGGGGCAGAGCAAGTTGGGGCAGATCGGGCTGGGGCAGAGCGGGGCGGGGCCGATCGGGGCGGGGCAGAGCGGTGTGGGGCAGAGCGGGGTGGGGCAGAGCGGGGTGGGGCAGAGCGGATTGGGGCAGAACGAGGTGGGAAAGAGTGGGGTGGTGCAAAGCGGGTTGGGGTAGAGCGTGGCGTGGCAGAGCGGCAATGTTCAGAGCGAGGTGGGGCAGGAGCGGGGCTGGAGGCGGCCGGTGCACTACGCGCCGCTTGTCCGCGCGCGGCCGGGCGCAGCCGCCGGCGGCGCCGGCGCCGATGCCGTCCGCATAGTTCCCCGCTAAACGCATTCCTCGTGCCCACACGTCAGCCGCGCAGGCTGTCCTAGCGCCGTCGCCCCAGGCGCCCCCCCCCCTTCGCATCGCCCCGCCCACCGTCTGTGTAGACGGCCGAGGAGACGCACAAGGAGCCAGCGGCGCGTGGCGTGGGCGAATGGCTCTGGCTTCCAGACGCACGCCCACCCGCCCGCCCGGGATAGACGGTCAGGCGAAATAACAGGTACAACTGTAGAATTAGTACGACATGTGTTATGAAAGCTTAAGTTATAAGTTATTGATTTAAACGCTGCGCGGTCGAAAACTTTTTATCATCAGAACTGTGTAGGAGCAACTGAGTGGAGTTATGTTGATCAAAAGTTTTTTAGTTAAAATACGTATACAACTCAAGGGTTTTATTATTCATATGAACGGTATCAACCTTTTCAGTGACTTTATTTTAAGACACATACATTTTACGAAAATGAATTAGAACCCAGGTACAGAGGTTGAGGAAAATATAATTAGAATTTAGGAAGAGACGTTACAACAGCGATTTATGTTCCGTTAGAAGCTCCAACAGGAAAAAAGACAAAACTACACTAGAATAAAATCTGCCTTATCGGCAGGACCGTTTTCCGTATTTAAAAGAATTAAACAAGCTCTATCAACATCACATCAAAATGTGGTTAAGCGGTCGAACAAATAAACTGATCTCATGAATAAAAAATTGAGAAATTTTCGGTTAAATTTGATTAAAGGGAAAAACGAAATGGAGAATTGTTGATGCTCTAAAGAATTAGAAATATAAAGGGATGACATTAAAGCGTTTAGACTGGTATTCTGAGACACTCAATCAGAAGTGGCTATCCCAAAGGAAAAAAAGTTAACGGAACCAATCAAGAGTTCTAACATAAAATGTCACAATTGATACAAGGAAAAGTATATGCATTAATATTACCCCCAAATGAAAGAAGTTCTACTGCAACGAAAAGAATTATATTCCTTGGAGAATCGAAAGGCAACATCCCTTTTGGATTTGTATAGGAAATCACTCAAGTTTTTCTCATATATCTTATTATGCAAGTTGTGTTGTTTATTAGAAAACATGTAAATCTTGTCTTTATTGATTCTCCTCCTTTCAACTAATAAGATAACGATAATAACTTACGATATAGAATGGCGGACAGTGTAAGTAAACACACAAAGTTATGATTTACAAGTTGAACATGACTCGCCGGAAAATGTTCGCTTCAAAGACAACAAAACAGCCTGAAGAAAAAACCAGGAGTTGTACCTCATCTCCAGACGCCAAATGGCTACCATCATCCAACCGCTACAAGCAATTCAAGATTTACTCACATATACTGCAATTAAATAACACGGACAGGATCTGGTCAAATAATATTACCACGCCCTTTAAATGTTCCTCGAAGCTCCATAAATCGCTTGCAAACCGAAGTCTTGTTTTGTTGTTGTTCTGCAAAGAGCCGTGTCGTTCCGATGAGTTGTGCGGACGGCGTTCAAGCACTATGGTCGTGCAATCACGCCGATAGCACGGAAGAGTAATTTACCACAAGTTTATATACCTCTCGACTATTTCGTAACCGCCAATAATCATTGATCCCTACGAATACCCGACAATCATCAGTGTAAGTAACTTCAATTTACATCCTAAAAGGAAAACATACGAGTGGAATAAGTTTGTTGCAATATTTACCTATTACAATATTGTCCCCAAATAAACCTTTGTGAACGATTCTCAAACATCCGTATTATTATTTTATTTGTGTTATTACATCAGAAATAACCGTTATAAAATGTAGAGTGGTCGTGCAAATTTATCTTAGTGGCAAAGTTCAGATTGTCCTTTTTTTCATCTCAAAGTGATGTAATTGCCAAGGGCAATGCAAAGCAACTGGCTGTGAATCTCTTAAACATGTCCATTTAGTTACAATCTTCTACATAACGCGGCGCGTTTGTATTTACCGTCTGTGAATCTCAGTTTAGGTCTGTTTCCCACAATTCTTGTTTCGGTCCTTAGATTAATTTTATCGACCAAACTACAAATATGTTTATATATAAGAGGAGGCAAAAGAAGAAAAGGAAAATATCAGTAAGTTAGGGAAATTACATCAAGAATATAACTCGAAAACAGCAATTTTCCTGGAATGATCCACCCGATTTAATGATTCTGAATCAGGATTAAGACGGGACAATGTTTATTCATCAAGAGCGCTGAGCACATTGTTCTGAGTGTAGTATTCCTTACAATAGGACGAAAATAAGTAATTATTAATCGGTTATTATTTAATTATTAACAGTTAAGAACAACTGATAACTTATGAAGAATGGATTTGACATGTTTCGTAGATCCACACATCTGAATGCGAAAACCTTCCTCATAGGCATTGTTTGAGAAACTGCAGATCGCCGTAACACCTTGCTCCCTCTTCCTGCGGCGAGTGGGCCCGCCCTGGAGATGAGAGCAACGAGAGTGCGGCGGCAAGGGCTGAAGCTAGGATTGCTGGGCGCGGCCGCCGGAGCCCTGAGGGAGGGGGGAGGGCGGATTTATTTGAGTTGTTGCGCAGAGGGGATTGGCGCGCGCCGCTCGGGGGCGCCTGCCCGTCGAGTTGCTTTCGAAGTCCCAGGGGCCGCGCGACGTGCCTCGCATGCGCCCGCCCTCGCGGTCGCTCTCGCTCTCGGGCCTCGGCGCTCGCTCGCCCGCGCGCACGCCAGCGCGCCCACTCACCCGCCCATCCACTCAAATACCCACCCGTCCGAACGCCCGACCAACCGAAAGACCGAACGCCTACCCGGCCGAACGCCCACCCGGCCGAACGCCCACCCGGCTGAACACCCATCCGGCTGAACGCCCACCCGGCTGAACACCCATCCGGCTGAACACCCACCCGGCTGAACGCCCACGGCCGAACGCCCACCCGGCTGAACACCCATCCGGCTGAACGCCCACCCGGCTGAACGCCCACCCGGCTGAACGCCCACCCGGCTGAACACCCATCCGGCTGAACGCCCACCCGGCTGAACGCCCACCCGGCTGAACGCCCACCCGGCTGAACACCCATCCGGCTGAACGCCCACACGGCCGAACGCCCACCCGGCGAACGCCCACCCGGCCGAACGCCTATCCGGCCGAACGCCCACCCATCCAAACGCCCACCCATCCAAACGCCCATCCATCCAAACGCCCAGCCATCCAAACGCCCATCCATCCAAACGCCCAGCCATCCAAACACCCAGCCATCCAAACGCCCAGCCATCCAAACGCCCAGCCATCCAAACGCCCAGCCATCCAAACGCCCAGCCATCCAAACGCCCAGCCATCCAAACGCCCAGCCATCCAAACGCCCAGCCATCCAAACGCCCAGCCATCCAAACGCCCAGCCACCCAAACGCCCAGCCACCCAAACGCCCAGCCACCCAAACGCCCAGCCACCCAAACGCCCAGCCACCCAAACGCCTAGCCATCCAAACGCCCTGCCATCCAAACGCCCAGCCATCCAAACGCCTAGCCATCCAAACGCCTTCTCGAACGCAGCCCATAGATCCTCTCATACAACTATCCCTACCCCACCCATACACTCATCCATGTAGCCATCTTCTATACACCCATTCATTCACCCGTACAACAGCCCGCCATCGTCCCCACCGTCTGCCAGCTCGTATCGTCACGCTCACGCACCCACCATCAAACTGACCACGTCCGCATCATCTACCCTGTTCCGCTGATATTCCCCATGTGCCCATGCTCACTACAACCCGCCCACATCACTCTGACCATCCATGGGCGACCACTCTCGCCCACGATCGCCAATTCCACCCAGGCTCACTCACTTCGGTCAACGCCCTACCGCGTTCGCAGGCCCGTCCATGCCTCCACCCACGGCTATCTATGACAGCCCCTTCCACAGCCCAGCCACCGGTTTCGCAATCCTTGCATCAGCTCGGCGAGACACCTGCTCACGAACTCAATTAACAGACACGTCGGAGAAAAAGTGAATAACAGTTTGCATTAATGCTGTTTGCTTATCACAAAATGGCTAGAACACACCAAGGATATCATTGAAGCTAAATATTTTACTTGTGGTCGATTTCCGAAGAGGCGAAAATGGAAATATTTGTATTGTTGCGCATCAGAGAAGTCTGCTCGAGAGAGATCCTGCTGTAGGAGATTGCTATATTGATGTTTGAGGCATATTGTAGCAAAAAATGTAAGTCTGTAGTTGTTTTTTATGTTAAATGTTTTTCATGAAAAAATCACTAAAGTAATTAGTTTGGTTAAATAATTCAGTGCGTTTACCAATATTCATTATCTAAACACCTGTTCGGACTTTCATGTCCTCACATTCTTGGTTGCAATTTTGGTTTTTGTAAATTCCTCTTCTTTCGGAACTGAATGGTGTAGGTTTGGTGAGCTAAAAGACTGCTTCCGGCTACAAAGAAGGAAGAAGTAGAAAAAATAGTAAGATTTTCTTAGGAGGAACCTACCAAAGAAAAAAATACAATGCTGTAACGTTTTTTTTCTGTTCAATGAAATACGTTTTTCAGCGATGACCAAAAAGCCTAATAAATAGTAAGCAATTACTGCTGTAAACAACTATTAATCGCTCATACGACTACCGATTACTGCTGTAATTGCATCAAATCTTGAACAATAGAGTATTCCTCAAGAACTTTCAACTATCTCAATGAGTTTTATTAATCCATTACTGTTATTCGATCACATCAAACTTTTTAAAAATCACCATCACGGAAATGATCTTTAATGCATGAACGTGCAATGTATTCAATGATCATAAAACTGACTACGCCGTAATCATCCATTAACCCGCATGAACACTAAGAGGATTCGTTAGTTCACTCTTGCTCGAACAATAGAGACAGGTTGCGTCAAACGAAGCCTATTTCAGATAACGCGCACGGGAGAGAAGACTTCCGAGTAAGTAGTGCCAGAGCAAACGAGCGAACGGCGGGGGAAATAAAATATGATGAGTTTCCCTTTCTAGAAGAGGTTCTCGGAAAGCAGGCCTGCCTCGGGACCTACTACGGTTCTGAGTAAAGCTAATCACAGCCCATGCCGGCGCTCGGCATAGCCTTATCTGAGGAGGCGGCGCCGGTAAAACTGTGATCACGCCAGCTCCGTCGACGTCCCGGATCAAGGGAAGGGGGACTGAAGTTTACATTGTTAGAGTGAAAAAGGCTCCGCGTAGTAGGTGGGAATTAGAACCAACCGTAGTTTAGTTTAGGTTCCGCGTTTCAAATCCCCGTGGAATTTATGGTAGACAAAGAGGGACTGCAGCAGACTTTCACGGGGTTCTCCCGTTTGCCTTGGTTCTCTCATTCCATCATTACTTCATCGTTCTCCATATTCATCAAATAATTCATCCCATCCAGAAGGGCATCCGAGCGTAATGGCTAGTGCAAACGCCTTCCCCCGCGGGGTTTCCGGATCGATCCCCGAGCAGTCAATGTGGAATTTCTCGGGAACAGAGCACGCTCTCGGTAGGATTCCTCGGGGGTTCTCTCGTTTCTCCTGCCTCTCATTCTACAATTTCTCTATCCTTATTCATTGTATCGTTAACGCTATCATCTCCTCACTAAATCATCGCTCATGAGTCTTCCCAAAAATGTTGGAAGGAACCTAAATATCAATAAATAAACAAATAAATAAAAAATAATACACGAAGTCCTATTAAGGCCGCAGCATTACGTACTACGACAATGATAAAGAAAAAAATATCAAAAATACATGAAAAATATTGATCAAAAATTAAATGACATGAATAGGTTAAAACATTTAATACCAAACTGCTCGGTTGTATTTCCACAAACTAAAATGATTAAGTGCTTACAAACATATACATTTTTTAAAATGCCATCGCGAAATCTTGTTGAAGTCCAATTTAATTGACTCCTTCGACTAGTGAGATTTAATCAATTAATTCCTTATCTCAAAAAGTTTTAAGAGCACAGAGCTTTTTATTTTTCCTTTCTTTCTCTTTTTCCTAGATCATCTATATTTCTTTTTCTGCCGCGCGTTTCGGGCCATTTCAGTCGCCGCCTCCACGGCGCGGATCGGGCGGGAGCCGTGACGTTTAATTGCCGGGGCAAAAGAAGGCCCCGCCCCGCCCCGCCCCGCCTCCCCCCCCCCCCCGCCACGTCCCGGCCACCCCGCCCCACCCCGCCCCACCCCGCGCCGCCCCCTCACAGCCCCCTTACCGCCCCTCCCCACCCCTTACCGCCCCTCCCCACCCCTCCCCGCCCCTCCCCTCCCCGCTCAGCCTCGCCCCGCGCCTCCCCGCCCCTCCCTGCCCCGCCCTGCCCTGCCCCGCCCCGCCCCGCTGCCCCGCCCCGCCCCGCCCCACCCCGCCCCGCCCCGCCCCGCCCCGCCCCGCCCCGCCCCGCCCCGCCCCGCCCCGCCCCGCCCCGCCCCGCCAGCGCTGTCTTTCTGGGAAGCGCCACGGGCGAGGCGCGGAGGAGGTCACAGGTCGTTCGGACGCTCTCCGCCGCGTCGCCGCGCGCCACAAACGCCATTCGTTAAGGCCCAGGGAATGCGCGGGCTCCGGCTAATGGAACGGAGACGCACCGCGGCGACTGAAATCTTAATGGTGGTTTTCGGGGGTTTTGTCTTCATGGAATTCGTTCCGAGGCTTCTAGTCATGGCTACCGAATTGGAGATAAGAGAATCGTAAATTCTAAATAGAAAGACAGAGTAAAGAATTTTACGTAATTAAATGATGTACCTACACAGAAAACATATTATTCTAAGGATGCAATTATTATTTAGGCTTAATTCTTGTAAGTACGAAATAAATATTTTTAATCGTATACTCATGTGACAGGCATTGTTACGATTTTTATTACGACAATATTATTTTTGTAATTTTGGGTTTTACAGCTTTATTGGCTCAAAGTTGTACAATGTATCTCTGAACAAAAGTAACATTTTATTAACAGTGTATTAATGTAACATTTAAATAAATATAATTAGGACAGTTGGCTTTCTAAGATAAGAAAAATAGCACTAAATTGGTTTGATTAGCATCCACAAATTACACCAGAATCTCCCATGACTCGCACACGTTGCTGTAAGAAAAAAATATTTAAAATTTTACTCACTTATAAATATGCAAAAGAAAATCGTAGTATGTATGTTTCCTGTTTTACGCCTGAGCACCTGGGTTCTACTCATCACCCCCTCCCCACCGGTTGAATTTATTAAATATTTCATCCAGACGCAACCACCTTGGCACATGACAGTCTCCCGACCCATCGCGCGGACGTGGCTCGCCGGCCCGTGACGCTCACTGAAAATGCGAAGCTCGTGAGCCCCTCGCGCGTAGTCCGGTTTAGAGAAAGGGAAGCCGATTTTCTCTACACTCAATACACAGGGACGGGAGAGATCGTAGGAATCAAAGGAAGGTAGGATTCAAAAGTGATACATTGTATGGTACAAAGTTCACCGTGAACGTAATACAACATCCATGGAAAGTATTCGATACTTCATGAAGGATATGCTGCGTTTCTTAGGTACAAATACCATAAGCACAAAAGGGAAAAATTGCCCTATTTATTAAAACGCAATTTAAACAATTACCGAGATTGTAAATGTCAATCCTTTTGTAATAAGTGCAAGTTAAAGTACAGAAGAAGATCTTTAAAGAAACGTCAGTCACCTCGTAATAATTGTACAAATATTGTGGACAATGGACGAAAAAGGTGTTGGAATTTAATGTAACAATATTGTAAAAGACTTTGTGAGAAGAGGATTACTAACATTCAAAGAACACCAACTACTCCCTGAAAAAAGCTCACCGAGAGAGGTAAGGCTACACCATGCACCTGATCCAAATATAATAACCAGCGTTTAAATGCACATTCTGAGAAAACGTGGAGAGAGTGGTCTTAGCTGCATTACCCAAGGGAGGACTCTGTGGAGCATTCCTCATCGATCACGCGCTGGACCACACGCGGCGTAAGAGCGGCCAAGCACTGGCCATCGATCTGACGGGGGACGATGGACAGCGGCCGCGGATCGTCGGCGCGTGCCAATTACACGCGGGCATCTCAGTTATGTGCGAAATACCGCGCGCGGAGAGGACTGTTCCCTGCGGCGGCTTGGTCTGCGTCCCCGCCTCCGCCGCCACTATCGCCATCTTCATCCCGAGCAAGCTTCCACCAACCAACCATCCCTAGCACTCATGTGCCGTCCCCGCCTTCGCCGTCCCCGCCACCGCCGTCCCCGCCTCCGCCGTCCCCGCCTCCGCCGTCCCCGCCTCCGCCGTCCCCGCCTCCGCCGTCCCCGCCTCCGCCGTCCCCGCCTCCGCCGTCCCCGCCTCCGCCGTCCCCGCCTCCGCCGTCCCCGCCTCCGCCGTCCCCGCCTCCGCCGTCCCCCTCCGCCTCCCGCGCCTCCGCCGTCCCCGCCTCCGTCCCCGCCTCCGCCGCCTCCGCCGTCCCCGCCTCCGCCGTCCCCGCCTCCGCCGCCTCCCCGTCCGCCTCCGCCGTCCCCGCCTCCGCCGTCCGCGCCGTCCCCGCCTCCGTCCCCGCCTGCCGTCCCCGCTCCCCGCCTCCGCTGCCCCGCCTCCGCCGTCCCCGCCGCCGTCCCTGCGCCGTCCCCGCCTCCGCCGTCCCCGCCTCCGCCGCCCCCGCCTCCGCCGTCCCCGCCTCCGCCGTCCCCGCCTCCGCCGTCCCCGCCTCCGCCGTCCCCGCCTCCGCCGTCCCCGCCTCCGCCGTCCCCGCCTCCGCCGTCCCCGCCTCCGCCGTCCCCGCCTCCGCCGTCCCCGCCTCCGCCGTCCCCGCCTCCGCCGTCCCCGCCTCCGTCGTCCCCGCCTCCACCGTGTCCGTAAGAGCTAACCTGACATATCCCTCTCCCCAGCACTATCAATCTCCCCGCTTCTCCGAACACTTTTGCTCACACATCTTCGCGCTTCCCATAATTGCATTGCCTTCCACGACTCTCGATGTCCAATACCCACTGCCTTTGCTGTCCCCATTCCTATCTCTGCACCCGTTACCCTCCCCTGTTAATTGGCGTTGCAATCTCGCCCTCTCTCTGCCCTCACCCCGGCCACGCACCGCCCTCGTTCCACCTTCGCCCACCCTCGGCCCGCTCTGCTCAGTCCTCGGCCGCCTTGCGAGAGGGCGCAGAGTGTGTAGGGCTGAGAGCGCCGTCTGGGCGAAGTGGAGATGTAGGCCGAGCCCTCCATTGCCCATTCATTAGGCTAATCGCCGGCGGCCGACAAGCCGCACCGCCCACCACAATAGGAGCGAAGGCATTAGCTCCAGCGGCGACGGAGACTGATGGCAGTTCGGGTGAGCTAGGGAGTTCCTCTGCGAAATGGTGACTAGATATAAAACGTAAGACAAGGCAAATGCTCATATCATTAACGGTGGTGATGGTAGAAATTGTAGGAGGAATATGAAGCAGAGGAAGTTATGGTCGAAATGAAATCCCATGGGGGAGGTGAGTGGATTAGTGATTGGGCGAGGAAATCCTTTAAAAGTGTTAGTAAGACCAAATGTGTAGACAATGATCAAAGTGGTAAAAACGAGTGAAGCTGGAGGAGAAATAGGAGAACGACAAAAGGAAATCATCCGAAAAATCATGAGACACATGACTGGAAAAAAATTCCAAAATAGTTATGGCGACATTGGTTTGCAAGTTTAAACGATTCTGAACGACTAAGAATCTTGAAAGTTTATGGCATTTCTGACGTCTCGAAAGACTGTAAGTGTGTGTCTGTAAGTCAAGATACTATGAAGGAGTTAGAAGATCCAGGTAGGTGTAAAATGGTATGTCGATGTGGGAACAGTAATACAGTAGTTAGTAGTGCTTTGGAGATGACGATATACTGAAACAAGAGAAGCGATATGCAAGACAACAAAAGAGACGTGTTCTAGGTCGAGCGTGTGTGTATTCACAGATATTCAAAGGAACCTTCTACCCATTCAATGTAAATGCACTGTAGCTCTAATGTGGTTTCCATATTGTCTTTAAAGTTGTGGACATCACAGATCATCTCTGTTGTCGGATAGCTCATAAATACTGCGAGTTTTCGCAGGTGAAGTGCTCTAACGGAATCACTCAAATGAAACAAGCAGAACAATCGAATTGGTATCTTTAGACGATAATCCGTAATTACGCAAGCGCTGCTTCTTATTCAGGTCTGTGTTCAAAGGAGAGCATGTCAGTTGGCTCTGTCTGAATATCTGTGATAGTTCTATCCTGATCTTCGTCAATCACGGTGGAATGAAGAGTTCCTGGCTGTCGCGGTAGAGATAGTTTAATAATGTAATCATTATATAATTATTAAATTATTATTATTATAAATAATAAATTTTATTAATAATAATAATAATAATAATAATAATAATAATAATAATAATAATAATAATAATTCCTACTAATATTAAAACACTAATCCATAAATTCACACCCCACTTCAAACGAAGTCCAACAGTAATATGATTATATGAAAATACTTACAACTAAAGGATTAAAACCAACAATAAAATAGGTTATTACTGCTTCTAATAAGTTTTCAGGAATAATTCTAGTCAAAGAATATATTTTATTCAAATCATATTTAAGGGTCAAATTTGGGAGTAATCACAGTACTTTTTTGTCATGAAATTATAATTTTTATCCAACAAAAACAAGAAAAAATCAAACAACAAAAGTGCTCACTTTTGTTCATCTTGATTATGAGGGAATTACAAGTTTGTCATCAATTCAGATATTTTCTGTCATTTCGTTTCAAACTAACTAATAACCGCAAATATACTAGAAAAAATCCGCATGAACATTTGCAGTTCTATTATAAAGCAAGTCGTTATTAAGTCAACGCAGCAGCTGTACCAAACGAAGCGGAGAGGTCTCGTCACCTCCTACACCCACAAAAAAAATTCACAACAGCTCTCATGGTACGTTAAGCGAAGCGAATCGTAATTACTTCAACACGTCCATATCATTCGTTGATAGTTTGATAGTATGTTGGCACTAATTAAGAGTTCGTTAACCGGAATAGCATCAGACGTTAAAAAACGCTCTCCAAGACGAGACGGGAAGGAAAGGACTCCGGACACTTTAAAACCCATTACAGGCCATTTGAAGGTGGGAGGCGGGGGCGGGGAGGGGGCGGCAACGGACGGGGGCAGAACGGGGCGGGGCGGAGGGGTTGGAGCGCGCGGCGTTAAGTCTCCGCCGGAGGAGCCGCTCGGCAAATTGCGCTCGGCGGGCCGGCAACGGCCCAGCGCGGCCCGGCCCGGCCTCCCGGCCGCCCGCCCGTCGCGCGAGAGAATTAAGACGTGGAGGAGGAGGCGGCGCGGCTCCTCCGCGAAGCTTATGAATGCGAGAAAACGCCGCCGCGTGCGCGCGGCGCGCCCGTCGGCTACGGCGTCGTCACGACGTAAGTTGCCAACTTCGCTCCGCGAGAGAGATGGTGGAGCTCGCTTCGAATCCTGAGCGACCCGCGGCGGATCGGTTGTACACTTGATTTCCACCTTTGCGAACCGGAACCAACTTCGGATTCAGGTCTAGGTTACAGGAATTTGTAATCATTAATTGATTGATGTTTCAATTGCTATGGTGATTAGTCCCGTTACTGTGGAGATTTGTTTTTTCGCGGGAGGTGGCGGAGTTCCTCCTCTGCCTCTGAATGGTGAGACCCGGCATCGACCTACACATCGGCTAGCGAGCAATTTCACCTTCAAGTGTTTCCCCCGGCGAGGCACCACCCCAGTCAAGAAAGACTATAAGCTTCTGACACGTAGTGTAGTGTAAGTGTAAGCGTAAGTGTGTTATTGCAGCGATGGTACTTAAAAATAAATCCTCTCTATTTTCAAATCATCGCATACCAGCTCAAGAATTATATCATTTGAAATTTGAGGTGAACAAAATGAGATTTGGGTAGGTATTCTCAGTATTTTCCCACTTTCTCTGTCCCTCGTTAAGTCAATACGTCAGCATCGTTCATTTCATCTTATATATTAAAATTAATTCACAGAGAGATTTGGGAATTAAAATAAATAAATAATACAATAATAGTAAACGATATCTCGTTTCAACTGGAACATCATCTGAAAGCCAAATTTATAAACAGGTGAATAATCTCATGAATCTGTATCTCCACACGATCTGTTAGAAAGAGGACGAGTAAAACGAAACGAATGGAAAGATAAATTGAAATGCATGAGTTATGACCCAGCGAAAACGAGTAAATAATCGAAGATGCGAGCACATGAAGATAGGAAATATGGTAAACACATAAGAAATAAAATACGGCATGTGATGTGATGTTCAAAATAACCACCCAAAAATCGCAATGAGGAGGTTGGTAAGCCTGCAAACATGTTCGGCCTTGGGCGCGTCGTGCTGAGTAGATCACGTTCTCAGCGCAAAAATAGCAATCATCAAAGCCCTTCCGACACTTTCGGCTTCTTTTCGTATGAGAAATTTCAAAATTACAGGCAAAATTTCGTACATAATTTCTCTGAGAATATGTTCAGCTCTCCATACAATAGAAAAGTGCCATCAGTATGACCCAAGAACACAGGATCGACAGAGCGGAAAGCGACAGTTGGGAACGGCTCGTATTGTTCTCGAGTCGAGAGGTCATCTGGGAGAACAGACAGGCGTGCACTAAGTTCTCGATCCGAACGGTTCTGGAACACACACGTTCACTACGCTGTTAGTTACAAGAAGCTGTGTGACGAATTGGGTCTTCGTTGCCTCACAGACGGCACGCATTGCTGAGTCAGCGGCGAGAGAAGAGACCCACGCGATGCAGCAGCCTTCGTGTTCCTCCACTTGTCTCGGATGGCGCAGCTCACATTGCTCACACAGTTAAGCGAGTCGTGCAGAAAATGACTTTACAATTTATAAGTTCCTGCATGATCGCTCAATTATTATTAAACACACACATTTCATTCAGTTTCAAAAGGTTATAAGTGTTGAAAAATGACAATAAAATTACGTATTTTAAAGCTAAATTTGTTTTCCTTTATGATGAATTATTTTTATTTGTATTTAAGTATTTTTACTTCCAGAACAATTGACACTCAAAGACATCGTCATTCCTTAATACAGGGAGGGAATAACGTTTTACGAACTGCTGTTCAGGAAGAATTATTGTAATGCCTTCACTATTTTTTTTTTATTTAACGAAACACAAAAGTACTATTGAATTTCATTATTCATCTGCCAAAGTTAGCGTTTCCAAACATCTCAATAATTTTGGTTCTTACAGTATGATTCAACTGGGGCGTAGGTCGATTATTGTTGGGCTAAACCTACTTATCATAATTAAGCGAAAGGAGCTAACGCAATCTGATGCTCTGCGATCTTTAGCAATACAAACAACCGTACGGAAATGAAACCATCCGGCGTCACTGCAATCCATTTACAACATGACAGGAACGCCAGGACCATTCAATTTACTAATTTAATATTTAAATAATAAATACAACGCTATTTGTATACATGTGTTTTGAAATAACTGTAGAGTAAATTTATAAGGCATTTAAAAAATATATACTTATCTATTTTATTTTTTAATCGGAATTTAATTACTTTTGGGCATTATAAATAAAATAGTTAACATTTATTTATGTATTAACATATTTCTTTAATAAAAATTATTGTGGGCCCGTAAACAGCGTGGGTCTTAAGCACGTGCTTTGACAGCTTATGCGTTAATCCACCTCTAGGAACGTACTTGCTGTTATTTACTTTCCTACGAACTCTTTCGTAATCGGTTACTCACACTTACACAGGCCGGAAGTTATGGTCGTAAGTTGTCGCGGGAGGAGCACATGTCAGCGACGCGAGGCTGCCTCCAAACAGCTGCCGTCCGGCGCCCGCGATGAGCCTCCGCACGCGACAGCCCACCCACGCATACACACACACACACACACACACACACACAAACACACGCACGCAGGCGCGCCCACTCCCGCGAGCACACGTCGCCCGCAAGCGCTGCCAACACACGCGTGTCAATGATGCCTAGTAGCGCGGCAACTGAAGTCAAAATGCTTGGTTTCTAAGGAGGCTGTATGTTCCAGATACCCTTGATTGTTTGTTTGATTGATTAATTCGTGTTTCCGGGCGCGTCAAAAGGTAAGGTCATTGGCCCCGTAAGTGTAGTGCGAGATTTTTCCTGGGGAGGTGGCTGTGGTCTTCCCTCGCTGGATGGTGAGATCCGGTGAAGAACTACACATGGGCTAGCGGGAGTTTCGCAAACAAGGTTTCTCCCACCAACAGATCGCCACCCCAGTCGGGGCAGCTCTAAGCTCCCGATTGGTCTCCCGCCATAACTGGCAGTGAAGTTCATGTAGGATTAAGTGTGTTTAAGAAAGGGGTGATGTTAGGATAAGGAACGAGACGCAAAGATCAAGCGCGGTCCCTCGCCCGTTTGTTAAGGCACTGCTCCAGTATTTGGCTGGTGTTGATCGGATAAACCACAGTATACTACCAACAGAGACATCAGTAGATGCCCCATGCCACCTAACCAAGCTGTTCCAGATATAACAACCCCTTTTCTGCGAATTTAAACTGTTAAGCTTTCAATCTTAACATTCTAGGTTTCGTAAGTATAAATCAGCGAGGCATTCAATTTGTGGCTTGAATTATCATAAAAGAGTACGTAAAATGAATAAACCTTGCAAGTTATTCTGACTTATACAGCGAGTATTAGAAAACGAAATAAATAACTTCAAAAACTTCATTGTATACGTCTGTGGGATTAATTGTAATAAAGGTTAAAAACGGCGTAGAGTTGTCTGTATTTTGAAGAGACCGCACTGAAAACCAAAGAAATTAAATAAGCAAGTTCACGACTCTTTGAATTAGAAAAATCAGAATTTCAGAAGGAAATATATTTGAAGAATTTTAAGAGGATGGATAATTCAACCCGATGGCACACGAACTACAGGAGATAATTATTTTTCATTTCTTATGAACATTTATCTGCTTTATTTCAAGAGCGTGGTCATCATACTCTACAGTTTCATTATAAAGTGTTAAGTAAATATGAATAGGTAGTCGAAATTCTTTGGACGTAGTGATCAACTTTCGTTAAGGTATTCGCCTTTAAACCACTTCATTGAAATTTCGAGATTAAGTTGTTCAAAGCTTTTATTACCATTTAGAAAGCGCACAACTTTAATTCTGTTATTGCATGCTAACTGTATATCTCCCCGCGTTCATTTGGAGTTATATCAAATCTCGCAAATGGTTTATCAGATCACGTAACACTATTTCTCTCTACCTCGCTTCCACAGACACAAAACAAATCTATGATTTTTTTCCTAGCGAGGTGTGACGCCCTGCGACGCGTCGGGACGGGCAGGCAGAAAAAGCGGCGAGCGGGCAGCGCATGCGATGACGAGCTCGCGTGAGCGTCAACCTTTCCGCGCACGTTAACGCGCGAACAGATTGATTCCGACGCGACGCGGCGGTCCGTCGCTGCCGACGACACGACACGACGCGACCTCGGATCACCGCGCTGGAAACAAAAAAATATCAGCGAACCACTCGTTCGCGTACACGGGGGTAGGTTTTCTCTCCCGCGTTACTTGATAGTAGGCGGCCGGTTGCTGCACGTAATCAGTGTCGGTGCATTCGGCGGCTTCGCTAACGCAATCACTGTCCTGGTTAGTTCCACACGCACATTGCCTCGCGATGGATCGAGTTACACGTGCATTTAGGGCAAGGCTGACAAGGTCAAGTAAAATTCTACAATACTCATTATTGTTTGAAAATTGTGTTATTCAACGAAAGGTAATTTGACACATTCATATTCGTGTTTTATATTTATTAAGAGGTTATCAATTCTTCCGTAACAAAAAATATCTGTTACAAGGTAGTATTGTTTCACCTCTTTCGTGGAAGCAAATCTTCACAAATTTACTTCTTTAGTATTCTGCAATGAAATAAATAACCCACCTAAATTAAAGTGTAATGTTAAACAAGTGCTTCTGCATAATATTTTGATTTTCTAAAGTACTTTAGATATATGCCACCACATATATCAGTTATAAATCAATTTGGGAAGAAACTCGTTAAACAGGAGAACTGTAAGGAAATTGTTTTGTTTGCATAGTAGTTCTGTGAGAGTTTTGTTTTTCTGATTTACAACGACACGATTCAGCAAATTCGAAAACAATGTATTTCCTTTGAAGTCAGTTTACCATTATCCGAGCGTAATAACTGCATGCCATCCTAATATTCATCCAGAGGCAATGCACGAAATCAAAGCAATATTTCTCAGTGCACAACAAGGGGATAGAAAATGAAACGAGCATTATTCGAGGATCCCTTACTGTAAATTGTATAACAAAATGGGGCGGTCTTTCGTTTACGTTAGAAAACCACCGAAATTCGTTTCTTGAAGTTTACCTTTTAGGAATTTACTAATTTGTTTTTAATAGGTATTGTTTTCTAAAACCCAGCTTGTTTGCCGTTACATTTATTGTTATATATTTTAGTCTACACTCATTCTAACGTGTAAACAGTTTCTTTGTATTTGCTGTTTGAATTCATTGACATTCCTATTTGTGAATATTCTGTACATACTTCGTGTAGCCTGAACTCTATCTATATTTACTCTTTGATGAACATGTCTTCTTGCTTGTTCAATTATCAATGCCATGAATATAACATGAGCTATTTTTCGTTTTACGTTCTACAACTGGATCCCCTATTCCACACCCTGTTTTATTGATATAAGTATTTCTATTATAAATGCTTAGTAATTTATCTCACCATCAGGAAAGATGACGGACCACCACTTAGACATTCTGAACATCTTACCTGAAATGAAAAACAAAATAGGTAAATCAAACAATATAATATTTTGCTCAACAAATAATATATAGTAAAACACTTTCAGAAATGGAAGTACGAATCGGTTGGATTTTTTGCTTCCTTGCTTTGAATGAAACAAACTCAGGTTTAGATTGTAGCAAGAAATCCTTGTATTAGCCTAACAAATGCAAGACACAACACTAGTTTTCACTACAAAGGCCACCAACAAGTGAACCGGAGTGCCAAGTGTACCAGGAATAAATCGAACAGCGAAAGCGGATGATGTTACTAATAGATAACTGTAAGGGAAATAAAACAAAGCTTTGCAAGTGCAATGAGTAAATTATAAGAGAAAACCAATAGACACAGGTCAAAAATTGAAGGAGGAGGTTCACGGAGAGGATTACCGTGAGTACGGCAGCGGCATCGGCGGCCAGGTGGCGCACGAGAGCAAAAGAGAGGGAGGGAGTGGTAGAGAGAGAAAGAAGAGAGAGGGGGGAGAGAGCATAGTCCGGTGAGGTCGGATGGGAGAGAGATGGAGAGAGAG
>BLKR01011349.1:0-34308 GCA_011170035.1 Teleogryllus occipitalis
CGGGGCGGTGAAGAATGTGCGGTCGTCCAGGGGCTGCCCCTGCCCCCGCTCCCACCCCCGTTCTCGCTCTCTGCCCCCACCTACCTGCGACCCACTGGCCATCCGCTCCTCGGACCCTCTGACCCAAAATTGCCAGCGGCGGTCCCTCCGCATCGCTCTTCCAAATAGCTCCCACTTTAACTCTCTGCATTTTTTGCTTCTTGTCCTACACTTTTGCAATATTTACCATTGTCGTTTCTTCTCAAAGTACGTTGTTCTTGAGGTGAAAATGATTTAAACCGTTTTTTACGAAATTATTTTTTAAGATAAAAGTGTGCACATTTTTAAAAAAAAGATAATTACTTATTACCTTTTATAAAATTTCTAAGTACAGAAACATGTCTGTTCATCATTTTAATAAATTCTTTTTTTAACTAAGTTATTAATTGTGTGTATGTATTTGGCGTTTTTGGTCGGTAGTCCCCCTTCGCCGGTCGGCTACCGGAGTCCCCCACGCCTGGGCCTCGTTGAATTCCCATGCTTTGGAGTAATAGCAACATGAGGCGAACATGACGTATTCTCTTCACCGTTACTAGCAAGATCCGTCTGCTTGAGCTTATCTTCGTCACAGAGCTACAGAAACTGGGACGATCTTAAAGGAAAGCTACAACTCAAGGTCAGCCTCGACCGGGAATCGAAGCCGGGGCTACAGCACGGGAAGCTAGTACGCTGCCCATGAACCATCCCAGAGGCTAAAGTCATTAATTAATTAAAATATTAATTAAATAAAAATCTGATTTAAATAAAAAGTCATGATATTTTCATCCTAGGAATGAATAATGTTTGCTCTCAGAACTAACTAATGCAAGGCGTGCGACATTCGATGTTTCTTCTTGTTGAAGATCTTACTGAAGACGTGAATGACACGTCATTAATAATAAAATGGGCTTGTTTTGTTCTAAGTGAATATGGGACTTACAAATATTTACGCTACAAAATGAGAAACAACTTTCCAAAATCACTTCTCTTACGATCTTGACGTCAAGGTAAGCACACACTTTTCAAGTTCGCACTTCAAAACAAAGCTCCTATGCCGGAAATGTTTTTACTGTGTGAGATAGCATAATTACAAAGAATTTGTTGAAAAAGAAGCGCCTAAATATTAATGTCAATAAATAAATACCAATCAATGTCAATAAATATTATAAATAAAAATAAAAATCCCTGTTCATTTTCAAAAATAAAAAACAAAAAAAGTCAAATGTAACCCGAAACATTCAGGTAGCAGCGTTGAAAGCCAAATAGATATGTAACTCCCAAACGACGCGTTGTACGACGAAAGCTAAGCATTCAGCGCTTCTAGATACTTCATTGCATTGCAGTTTCAATTTCAAACATTGTAAAGAGTATTGTTATACTTAACCGATCCTATATTTTCGCGTTGACAACTTTACGCTTTCTCAAGAGTAAAAAGATTTTCTAATATGTTTGTCACTACCAAGGAAAGCAAATAGCAAACTGTCAAGGAAAATTGCATATTTAATGCAAATTTTTTTAAGGAATAATTGTGAATTGTGCCAGATCATCTGCCTATAATAATGAATACACCTTTATTGGAAATTTGCTTCAAATATAAATTGTGTTATTTTTATTCAATATTCTGTAAGTACAGTGGAAGTTTCCTTTATACATTTTTAAACAAATATACACGCGTCGTTAACAGACGTTCCCCCTTCATAAGGAAATGTAAAGATAGGGAAAGGGTATGGGGTGTAACAAGCGAAACATCTGGCACACGTACGGTAGTATATGTATAACGAAACAAGGAACATAAGAATCACTAACACTAACTGAACTGTCAATCAGTCATGTGGTTACTCCGCCCTCTGCGCCCAGCTGCGCTCGCCGGCCCCCTCCCCGCCCCCCACCCTGCGGCTTATCCCGCCCGCGCACAGCCGCCGTCATCTGTCCCTGCCGGCGGGGGCTGGGGCCTGACGGATCGCCGGGACTTCCTCGCCCTCCCTGCCCTTGCCCAGCCCCGCCCAGCTCGCGGTTGCTGCAATTGGCCGCGCAAATGAATTTGCCCTATTTGGCGCCCACCGCCGCGTTCCCCGTCGCTGCCGGTCCTTTCGCAGCCCGCGATCCCGCCCTATGATAAGACATTGGTGAGCTCTTGCGCAGCCTATCCGGCATCAGCAATATATATATATATATAATTAGTCTCATGGATGGCTCATGGGCAGCATACAAGCTTCCCGTACTGTCGTCCCGGCTTCGATTTCCGGTCGAGGCAAAACTAGAGTTGTAGCTTTCCTTTAAAATCTAGTTTCTGTAGTTTTGTGACGAAGAGAAGTTCAAGCAGGCGGATATTCCTAGTTAGAAAGAAGAGAATACGTCATGTGCACCCCCAAGCATGGGAATTTAACTACGCCCAGGCGGGACACCGGAATCTGGCCGGCGAAGTCGGACTACCCACCCAAAACGACGCCATATATATATATATATATATATATATATATATATATATATATATAGATAGATATATAGATATATATATATAGATATCGTTATTTTAAGGTCTCATCAACATCTAGGCTGAACCGCAAAATATTTGAGGTTGATTGGGTTAAATAATATGTTCTGGAAGTTGAAGGTGTGGTAAGTTTAATTGGAGTGTTAAAGTCATTGACCCAAGGATTGATTTGTGGGGAATAAAGAATATTGTTATGATCGGCTGGAGACGTTGAACAATTTGGCTAGTTGTTCATGTTTCCCTAAGTGTTAGGAGTTTCATGCACCAGTTTCCGTCACAATATTATTAGGAGTCTTTAAAAATGTAGTCAGATACCAAAATCATCACCTAGTTAAAAGACATTGATTGTATTATATGAAGCAATGCTTAAAAAAATATTTATTTCAACTACATGACATTCATCTTTTATTTCCAATACATGACATACATGTCGGTGGCACTGATATTGGCATCGTGTTATTTTTGATTAGTTGACCACCGTTGAACATTATAACTTCATGTCACTTTCAAAAAGTTTCTCAACACTTCTTGCTTACATGTAGCACGGCGGTCCCCGTCTGCCCTCGCGCTCCAAACCAAGTGCTCGTGCTGTGGTCACGTGGTTCGTGACGTATCTGGTGCTGTGCAGAAAGAGCAAAAATAGGTGCGCCGGCGTAGCTCACCCATGACTTGGGTCGTGCCGCCCCCGCGCATCGGTAACACAGCGTCGGACGCGTCAGCCTGTTTCCAATACGCCCAATATGCACGCTCTGTGCCTCAGCGTTTCGAGAGAATCTCCGAACCGATTGGTAAGATTGATTGATTGTTAGTGATTCCAGACGTGTCAACTACTGAGGTCATTAGTACCGAAAGTGTAGAGCTTGTTTTTCATCGGGAGGTGCCTGTGATCTTCCCCCACTAGATGGCGAGATGCGGCGCCGACCTACCGTCGACTAATGGGGTTTACCCCAACAAGGTATCGCCCACCAGTGGGGCACCGCCTTAGACGGGACAAGTTCTAAGCCCCCGGCCGGTCTCTCGGCATGTGTGGTAGTGTAGTGCATGTGAGTGTAAGTGTGTGTAGGGGGAGTAAGGATAGGACAAGGAAGAGGAACGAAGGATCTCGCGCGGTCCGTGGCCCGTTTGTTAGGGTACTGCTCCGACATTCGCTTGGAGTTGGTCGGAGAGATCAAGGAAAACTACAATTCAGAGCAGCCGGCCGCTAGAAGTCTCCTCCAGACAGCGACTGAACTCGACCTAGCTGAAAAGCTGCCACCGTCGGGTCTCGAACATAGGATCTCCCGGTCAGAGGCACTGCAGTGACATCAGTTGATGCACTGAGCCACCGCTCCGGATCGATTGGTCATGAAAGCGCGAGTAAACACGCCAACTCCGCTTTCCTCTCATGGCTGGTCGACGGAATAATAAGGTAATGAGCACTAAAAAGCAACCACGTCTCTCGAACAGCGCGGGGCGTGGCCGGGCCGGGGGCGGGGGCGGGGCGGAGAAGAGCGGGACGCAATATTTTATGGGAGACGTGCCGCTGCCGCTGGAAAACGCGCGAGGAAATCTTATGAAAAATGCCAACACGAACGCAATGATTCTGTCTTTTATCACCGAAACCGATGCTTGTGCAGAAAAATGAAAGGGGATCTGCCTTCAGACGCACATGGCACCGCCGTCGAAAAAAGAAACGAGCGTTTGAACCCTAAAAAGGGTCGGAGGGTCGCGGCGTGACTGCGGGCCCCTGCCCTCTCAACTCCTCTCCCTCTCCCTCACTCCCTCTCCCCCTTCTCTCTCTCCCTTATTCCATTCTTCCTTTTCTTTCACCCTTCCTTTCTCCATTTTCTCTCACCATCCCTCTACCCATTTTCTCTCAATTCCCCCTGTAGCCTTTCTCTTTCCTCCTCCCTCCCTCTCACTTCTCTTTCAATTTCTCCCACTCTCTTCACTCCCACTTTCCTTCTCTTGCCTTTCTCACCCTCCTTCACTGATTTCCCTATAACTCTCCTTTATTATTCTCTCATTCTCCCTCCGTCACTTATCTCTCAACCTCCCACTCTCTATTTTCTCTTATTATCTCACCTCCAGGTTTCTCTCATCCTCCCACCTCACTTTCCTCTCATCCTTCCACCCTCACTTTTCTCTCATCATTCCACACTATCTATTCTCTCCTTCCATCCTCACTTTTCTCTCATCCTCCCACCCTCACTTATCTCTCTCTCTCTCTCTCTCTCCCTTTCTTTCTTTCTCTCTCTCTCTCTCTCTCATCTTTTTCACTTTCCACGTCTCACCTTATTTTCTACTCTTCCTCTATCACCTCCCTCACCCTCCTTCTCTTTTGCCTTCCCTTTTCTTAGGGTCTCATATTTCTTTTCTCCTCTTCTCTTTCCGTCTGTCACGTTGAATCCGACTCTTTTACCTCCTCGCCGACTCTGTCTGTCGCTCCCTCAGTTATCGTTTTCTGCATCCCTTTTTTCTTTACTCATGTGCCTTGCATCCTCTCCTGACTTTTTCACTCTCGTAGCTGTCCTTCCTCTTCTCTTGCATTCTCTTCCAACCCACACTACCCCAGCTTCTTCGTTTTTCCACAATGCCACTTCATTCTCTCTCCCCATCTTGTCTTCCAATCTCTTTCCCTCTCACAGCCTTATTTTATCGTGCCTTACCTGTCACTAACTAAATCTGCATTGCTCTGCCCTGTATTGGCTTTTACATGTTTCCTACCACTCTGTAGTGTAGTGTTTAGAGTCACTAAACACAAACTCAAAGTCAAAAAATCAAAATCGATTGTTTTAAAAAAGTTTCTAAACATCAAAACAACTGACAACTCATATTTTGAAGTTCTATTATCGTCGACCAATATTTCTTGTCAAGACTCTTTCTGAAGTAGAATTCTGAAAAATAATTTTCATTTCGAAAAAAAACAACCACAGAGGAGACATAAAAAAGGGCGGGAATGGAAATAAATGCATGGAAAACACTATTCAGGTATCAACTCCGCGCGTGACGTCATTCAGCATTTCCCAGTTTGTGGCGGAAGCAGGCGGGTTCTTCATTTTAAACGAAAGTGGCGCCAGAAGTCTCCACTCCTCTCCACTCTTTCGCGAGTTCTCTGCAAAGCGTTCAAGATATCGTTTTTGTTCGCCCGGAATATTTCCGGCCCGGAGCGTGTGCCGGACGCGAGGGGCATTTCCGAGAAGTTCCGGGCCTCCCGAATCAGAGAGCCAGCTTCGATTCCCAGCCCTATAGAGTGTTTCCCCTGTGTTTAGTCCTTCCTTTTTTGCTCCTCGTTTTGATAAATCGTGGAATTGGCAAAAAACTATCATTAGTCTTCCGTTGTCAAAGCAGTTGTCCAGACATTGCGATCTGCAAAAAAGCAAAACGAAACACGATTCCTCACGTTTTGACACGCCGGAAAAGACCGGTATCTTCTCATGTATTGCACGTGTCGAAAGAAATATAACTGAACAAACTTCATAACAGTCGTTTATCAACCGAGACTTATTTTCTGTAATGCAGCTACAGACTATTATATTGGAAAAACTAACCAAGGACCAGACAGTTTCTTTTCTGACGCGATAAAATAAGTTCTCAGTAACTACTAACGTGACTATTTCTTCCTAAACTATAAAAACGTTTCAATTCATAACAAAATCTAGAAAAACATTCATTATGAAAACTGTTGAATGAGGTACAATATCGTGATGCATACTAAGCGATAAGAAATGTTTCACCGGTATTTCAATTGTTTGATTCCAGTAAATAAGTTGGTAAGTCATGAAAAATTAATTTTCCAGTAGTGCTCTCTGATTTACAGCATGCGTTGGAAGGTTTTTAGCTCTCCCATATAATTAAGTTTTCATGACTTACCAACTCATCTTATTCACCGGGGTCAAAGAATTATGCTTAATTATCATTTCGAGAAAGCATATATGACATTATTTTATTCAATTCACTACTACACACTATATATCGCAGGTTAGGGAAATGTGGTGCTTTATTATGTAAGTCAAGGTTTAAAGTTGAGGGAAATATTACAAGTAAAATAAAATACGTATTTCAGAAATTACGGAAGTTTATTTTACCAAAATGAAAACTGTTAACTCAGAGTAGATTCTGTTGCATTAACAAAACGTCGTTCCCGATGGGATACGAGTATTCACTTTAGAAGGTGGTAGTAACACGATAGTTTAACAAAAAACATCCCCGTCACACTTTCGCACAAACACAAAACTAGTGGAGAATACATTATTACTTCATATTGCTCGCAACTAAAGCGAATATTGGCGTGATGTTAGATGATTACATTGAGTCTTCAAAGAATTTTCGGAGTTCAGCAAGAACGAAAATCACTCGAGCTGATCGACATAGATTTCAAATCTATTCAGGTGCAAACCCTTTTTCGGAACTAGTTGAGAATTTGGATGAATCATGGTTCTATGAAAGTACATTTTCTGCAAGCATTTTCTCAATTTCGTGTGCTTTTGAACAGGTGATTATCAACCAGTAACATAAGAAAATCGACTTTAATTATTTATTGCCACCACCATTAACACTCTCACTAGCTATAATTAAATATTATCATTAGACATTAGTGCAACAATAAGTTATGTTTTTGAATACCAATCCTTAAAGTATACGAGAGCAATTTTAGCACTGGACATTTTAAATAAAATTTCTCACATATTAGAGAGCAGTAAAATTCAGAAACTATCATGTAAAACAATAAAAATGTCAATATATTATTAATATATTGTGTTACAAAATAAATGAAACACAAATCTCCAAATTGTCAGGTTAAAATGTAGAAAATCAAGAACAAACACATTGCATTAGTAAAACGTTTTGTTACGTAAAGCAACCGGGCCCCCTTTCAAACTTTTCAGCGGAGCAACTCCACAAAAAGTTCGTCAATTTCCTTTTCTTCTGATTCGAACAGTATCACATTAATAGTGGCACCCACATACAGTGCTTACATACAGTAAGACGTTTGAATGCGGAAGTGCCATGATACTGGGATTCTCAGACTCCTCAGACTCAGATACCTCAGACTCCCGTTGCAATTTGTCATCATTTCGACCTCGCATGCGCCAATTCACCTCCATTTCTATCCACTTTCCACCCCCCATCCATCTCGCTTCACCGTTGTTAGCCCAGCCAAATTGGACCAAAACGTAGCGATCGAAGATGAAAAGTCCCGGAGTTCTGATACATGGTATGACTGTTTGTTAGTACGTTTCTTGATAAGATACTAATAATCCTGAATAATGGAGGTGAACCGAGGGCGGGTCATCCGTTTTAAGGTGCTATTTTGACGTTTTTGGCATATATCTCCATAACGATCAATCCCACCGAAAAGTAGGTCCTATACAAAATTAAAGTTGACGAAATATTATACAATAAAGTTCATATCAGATTTTCTTGTAGTATTAACCATTTTAGTATTATAGGTTTGAAAAAGTCTTGTTTTCGTTTACGACAAGGACCTAATTCTCTGATGTATTAAGTTAAATGCACGGAAATTCTATTTTTGTTCAACATTTATCAATAATATGTATTTACATATTTTGCGCAAAAAACAGAAACATTCTACAGCTTTACAAATCTTATTTTGTGTATCGGCTTTTGAGTATCCGTATTCATTGGGGTCCGATATTACCACGCACGGCCCTTCAAAGGGTCGCCCAACCACCGGCTGACCCCCTCACTTCAGGATTTTTAGTATGTTATGCAGTAGATACTTTTTGTTATTTACGTTAGTAAACACGCACTTAGCCCCTTAGCAACCAACCATCTAAATACTGCTTTAAGAGCGCGTCCATAGCAACGGACGCTACTCGTATTTAAAAATACTCGTATTTTTAATGGACTCTCGATCATTTTAGCGGCCGTTGCTATGAACACTTCCCAGACATTTTTCCAAATCTGCTTGGATTAGTAGAAAAAACATTCAACTGTCTGATCACAAACAAAGCATCCAGTACCACCAACCCTTGCTACAGAAAATCAAGAGTAATGACAACTCTGAACTCGTGAATGTGATAAAAGTTTATTTTTAATAAGCGATAAACTAAAATAACAAAAAATAACAAAAATCATTGTATGTAACTCGTCCTCTATTAGTCTTTAAGGACTTAGCCGGAAGGTTAACTACTCGGCTTCGCTATCGCTCCGCCTCGCAGTTAACCTTCCGACTGCGTCCTTAAAGACTCGTTTAGAGGACTCGTGACATAAATATCTATTATATACACGAAAAATTATAGACATGGATACATTGAGTACACGTGAATTAAATGTGAGAAGCCACATCGGGTGGATGATGATCAGGGAGGGTCGAAGAACTGTCGCGGTAGAATTCCGCTTTAGTCTATTATGGTGAGGATTTTGTATTCCGATTTTGAAATGTACGACTGAGGGAATCTGAGTAATTTGGGGATAGAAACGAGAAAATAGGAGAGAGAAAAAGACGGAGATCGGAGTAATGCTCAGTTCGTTATGTAACTAGGAGTTAGCTACAAACCGTGTAGCTTTAGTAATAGTTCGGAGGCATTTATTTTGGAAAATCTGCATTTTTTGGATGTTCAATTTGCTGGCTGAGACCCAGATAGCAGAAGCGTAGAATAAAATTGGACGGATCAGTAATTGGTGTAGGTGAGTAGCGACATGGATTTCCAAGGGTGGTGACTTTTGAGTATGGGACGTAATTGGTAGGTTCTACGGGTTGCCAGGGTTATTCTGTGAAGAATACATGATTTCCATATTTCGTTTCTAGCGAAGGTGTATATATAATTTCATTGTTGTGAGAGTTAATAAAAATTTGTAGAAATCATCTTTAGAGCAAAACCAAATCATTGCTTAAAGAAAAAAAAAAGTCCAACGGGCACAAAAATTTCAAATCTGAAAGGGGCTAAACCCCTCTCCTCCATGCTACTCCACTCCGTTCCAACCCAACCCTGCGCCCGCCTTCCATCCCCCAACCCTACACACCGCTGGTGTTGCTGCTGCCTCGCCGCTCATCCTCGCCTTTGTTACGTAAGCCGAGAGCGTTCTTAGACACGCCGGTGGTGGTGGGGGGGCGGCGGGGGCGGTGGGGGCGGCGAGCTCGCGCGGTGTAATTCTGGTATGCTAAATCCGGGCATTCCCGTCTCACACTCGCGCACACCGGCGCCACACCGGTACATTGTTAGCGGAGGCTCTTTGCAGCACAAAAGCCTGTTCTAAAATTTATTGCATCCAAAATCGGCTTCGGAAGGAGTGGGGAGGGATGTAATTTCGTTGCAGGGCGACCTTCTGAATGGACGCAGCCGCCTCCTCCCTGCCTCTGACCCCCCTCTCGGCCTCTCCAGGGGCCCCGGGCCTTTCATTTACCCACATATATCTTTATTTCGCTCATTCTAATTCCTTACTTCCAGGAATTCTCCTCAGGACTTTATCTCGCGAGCGCAGACGTCTGTTTTTCTTGTCTGCTGAATATTGATGCTCGCGTTTCCAATTCCGTCCGGTTGCATACCGTTCCTTTTGTGGAGAAAGAATGTCCGTTCGATAAATTATATTTGGTTGGACGAATCTCAGACTATATTTTCCGGGTGAAGAATCACATTGGAGAAGGAAATTTAGTCGAGACGTAATTTGTACTACAAATGTCTATACGAACTATTTAATAGGAACAGTAAAACGTGTCATTTAGTTCAGATAGGATTCGCGTCCGATATTAAAATTTTAAGCAAGAGTTTTGTTCATACTACATACATTTCGTTGTGCTCTGATTGAACACAATTTTGTTTCCAATTTAACATCAAAATATCATTGCTAATTAGGATTTGGCAATTTATTTGGCATGTATCGTGCACGCCCTCGGAATTCACATGTTTTGCGGTAATGAAGTTATTAGGTTCAATAATTCCACAATTTATTGTAGGAAGTAAGGCGCATTTCAATGACATAGAAAAAATGGACTTCATTAAAAGGAAAATAACTCGCATATCTTTGCTGATTTACTTCAATTCGGTGTTCTTTGTCGAATTCTCTTGTGACTCCATTTAATAAATATCTCTTTATTTTGGACATGAAATTAATTCTCTCAATAACACAGAACAAATTTGTCAAATGCATTATCATTTACTCTCAGCCCCATTTCGTCTTCACTAAAGGACAATTATGTCTAGGCTACAAGTACAACAAATATACATTATTTTCTGCAGAATCAATTAATGATTTGATTTAGAACAGAAGAAAGAATAAATTTCACTAAAATTAAGTTCACGCATAATAAAATATTTCGCAATGAAGAGAACAAATTTGCAATTCGAATTACTTAGTGAATATGATGAGATTCAGAGCTGCATAACGTCTATCATATCTTGCAATTTTTTTGTAGAATTAAGGCAGTTTTTTGAATTCGCTATGACATACTGCAAAAAGAAAACTCGATTAAAGTGTTCTTTAGGGAACGTTTGTTCCATTGCTTGGAAACGACTTTTCTTTTTTTTAAAGTATAAGATATTCGTTATACGATTGTTGCGACTTATACTTTATGAAGATATTCGTTCTAAAAATTATATATAAAGTAAACAATTATATTTTACACGTACAAGTCGTAAACAAAGTCGTCAAGGCGAAAGACAATTGTGTAACGTTACAGGTATTTACTCACACGCTTCACATTGTTTCAAGCACGTTTAGTAATTTTCTGCGTATTATTAGATAGAATGACAATATTATCTGTTTCGCACACGGAATACAAACACAAGAACGTGGCATGTTAAACAAACTAAGATCATATTCTACATGACTGAATCCAAAAATTGGGTCTTTTCTCTTGTTGGTTGGTTGATTGTTACTGAATCTGTGCTCGTCAATAGCTCGGGTCATTAGTCCCGTTAGTGTAGTTTATGTTTTTTCCTCGGGAGATGTCAGTGATCTTTCCCCGCTGGATGGCACGATCCGGCGCCGACCTACTGTCGGCTAGCGGGGTTTCCCCCTAACCAGGACTCCCCCACCAGCGGGGCACCGCCCCAGCCGGGACAAGCTCTAAGCTCCCGACCGATCACCAGGAATGTGTGGAGGTGTAGGGCATGTTAGTGTAAGTGTGTGTGTAAGGGGAGAGGATAGGACAAGGAAGAGGAAGAAAAGATCGCGCGAGGTCGTGGCACGTTTGTTAGCGTTATGCTCCGGCATTCGCCTGGTGTTGATCGGAGAAACCACGGATAACTACCGATCAGAGCAATCGGCCCCTAGAATTCTCACCCAGACAGCGATTGAATTCGACCTAGCTGAAAAGCTAGTGTCGAAAATCCTGCCGCCGTCATGACTCGAACCTAGGACCTCCCGGTCAGAGGCGCTGCAGTGACATCAGTTGATGCACTGAGCCACTGCTCCTGGTTTCTCTCTACTGTTAACTCCGAAGGAGGCAACACATCGATCGGGAAGCATGCGCTTGGTTTCTGAAACAACCTGTACGTCGGTTCTTGTTGAGAGCTTGGTAATTACCCCTCATTAACTCCGGAAAAAGCGAGGCGCGAAGAGCAGCAAGTGCGCCCGCCGACACCTCGCGAGTCGAAACATTTATTACACTTCTTCTGCCCCTTGTTCACACAATACTCCCAGGTAAATTTCACCTCGCTTTGGGAGGTTGTAACACGCGCTACGTTTCTTGTACGTTAACGTATCAGCTCGGCGGATTACGGACTAAATGTAACGTGAAATTTGTAATAAAGCCCGGAAAGTAACGTCGGAACAGAGCATATCTCACACTAAAACACTCGGTGCATTGTAGACGAAAATGTTCTTGGAATGCTGTATTGCAGATGGACGAGGTGCCTCATAGAATGAACATTGAGTTACCTGAATCGCGAGTTTTGACAAGCTATTAACTGTTGAAAATGCACTAGGGACATGAAAAACAATAGTTGATTGATTGATAGATTATTACTGATTCCGGGTGCGTGAGTTACTGAGGTCATGAGTCTCTGAAGTGTTGTGCATTCTTTTTCATCGAGAGATGGCGGTGACCTTCCCCCACTGGATGGCGATATCCGGCGCCGACGTACCCTCGACTAGCGGGATTTCCCCAACTAGGTATCTCCCATCAGTGGGGTACCGCCCTCAGCCTGGACAAGCTCTAAGCTCCCGACCGGTCACCCGGAACGTGTGGCAGTGTAGTTCATGTTAGTGTAAGTGTGTGTGTGTGTGTGCAAGAGATGAGAATAGGACAAAGAAGAGAAAGAAAAGATCGCGGACGGTCCATGGCCCGTTTGTTTCGGCATTTCCCCTGGAATTGAAGGAGTAAACCACGGAAAACTATGTATCAGAGCAGCCGGCCGCTGGAATTCTCCTCCGGACAGCGACTGAATTCGATCTAGCTATGCAGCTAGTGTCGAAAAATTTGCCAACGTCAGGACTTAACACTAGGACTTCCCGGTCAGAGGCACTGCAGTGACGTCAGCTGATGCCCTGAGCCACCCACGCCAGTGCGAGGCCCTTGAAGACCGGTGGGAGTAACCCTGACGCACCAGGAAAAGCCGCGGGGGAAGACTCGGAAGAGAGCGCGCGAATCTCGGGTGGAGACGGTGGGCGGAGGGGGGCGTGGCAGGTGGGCGGAGGGGGCGTGGGAGGTGGGTGGAGGGCGGGGAAGGTGGGCGAAGGGGGCGTGGCAGGTGGGCGAAGGGGGCGTGGCAGGTGGGCGAAGGGGCGTGGCAGGTGGGCGAAGGGGCGTGGCAGGTGGGCGAAGGGGAGCGTGGCAGGTGGGCGAAGGGGGCGTGGCAGGTGGGCGAAGGGGGCGTGGCAGCTGGGCTGAGGGGGCGGGGCAGGTGGGCCGAGGGCGTGGCAGGTGGGCGGAGGGCGTGGCAGGTGGGCGGAGGGCGTGGCAAGTGGGCGGAGGGGCGTGGCAGGTGGGCGGAGGGGGCGTGGCAGGTGGGTGGAGGGGTGTGGCAGGTGGGCAAAGGGGGCGTGGCAGGTGGGCGGAGGGCGTGGGGTGGGCGGAGGGCGTGGCAGGTGGGCGGAGAGGGGCGTGGCAGGTGGGCAGAGAGGGCGTGGCAGGTGGGCGGAGGGGGCGTGGCAAGTGGGCGGAGGGGGCGTGGCAGGTGGGCGGAGGGCGTGGCAGGTGGGTGGAGGGGGTGGCAGGTGGGCAAAGGGGGCGTGGCAGTGGGCGGAGGGCGTGGCAGGTGGGCGGAGGGGGCGTGGCAGGTGGGCGGAGAGGGCGTGGCAGGTGGGCAGAGAGGGCGTGGCAGGTGGGCGGAGGGCGTGGCAAGTGGGCGGAGGGGCGTGGCAGGTGGGCGGAGGGGGCGTGGCAGGTGGGCGGAGGGGCGTGGCAGGTGGGCGGAGAGGGGCGTGGCAGGTGGCGCGGGACGCGGGGCCGACGGGGCGGGTCACCGGGTGCAATTACTAGAGTGCACCGGCCGGGAGATAAGTTTCCGGGAGGGGCCTATCTGTTTAACCAGCGAGCGCGAGAAGCAAGCAAGCACCAGAGCGCGCGCGCGGCAATCTAACTTGCGCCTCCCCCATCCCTACTCTCCCCCACCCCCTTCCCCATCTCCCCACCCCCACCGTTTTACTCGGAGCGCGGGATTTCTCTCTCGCCCCGCGCGCCATTACTACCTGCGCCAAAGCCAATAACATTAATAACTAATCAAGAGCGGTTATTAAGCAACTAATTCTCGCGTTAGCATTGAGAAGCCCGCCCACGGGACCCCTTGCCGCCGCCGAATTAATTTCTTCGCCGTCCCGGCCCGCGCTGCCTGTTCGGTGCGAGCGAGCTCAGCTGTTCAGCCGGCGCGGCGCTCGCCTCCTCGCTTTACGGCTCAAGTTGCGCCGAAGCGCTGTCATGCGCGGAACGGGTCCCCGGAGAACCACGCGTGCGCGGGACACGATGTGATCGTTCCGAAACGCCGAGATGTGGGCGGTCTTCGGGTCGCAACACACCAGATCGTTGTCTTCGACAGTCACAAACCAAAGCCGTCTTGATATACCGTGGACACCGTTGAGAGGGAGAGGTCAGCAGGGGACCGTAGAATAAATTACAAAAATAAAAGGGAAGTGCGGTTTCTCTACAATTATCACTCTTTGTTTTCTATTAGTATTGGGAGTATTTAAAGAATGGTTTGTATTAAATCGGTGATGTGACGCAAAACCTACTCAACCGATTCCACTGAAATTTTCACAATTTGTTCTTATTTGTACAGGTAGTATTTAAAGAGTGGTTTGTATTAAATCGGTGATGTGACGCACAACCTACTCAACCGATTCCGCTGAAATTTTCACATTTTGTTTTTTATTAGTATCGGGAGTATTTAAAGAGTGGTTTGTATTAAATCGGTGATGTGACGCAAAACCTACTCAACCGATTCCGCTGAAATTTTCACATTTTGTTTTTTATTAGTATCGGGAGTATTTAAAGAGTGGTTTGTATTAAATCGGTGATGTGACGCAAAACCTACTCAACCGATTCCTCTGAAATTTTCACAATTTTTTTTATTTGTACAGGTAGTATTTAAAGAGTGGTTTGAATGAAATTGGGCGCATGTGACCCAAAAACTATTCCACCGAATTTGATGAAATGTTTGTTCTTATATGAATCGGAAGTGTTAAGAGAATGGTTTGAATTAAATCGGAATTGTGGGGGTATTATTTTTGCGAAAGTAATCGACGATGAAGGCTCTACGTCATTCCCAGGTGACCTAGCTCTAAGGACGATATATAGATATCATTTTGGACTACACGTCTCCCTTCCACTCATAATAGCGAATGACACCGAAGTTGCGATATAGAAAGTAGAAAGCGTGAACGAAATGTTTGCAGTGCACAACATTATACTAATAGTTAGTTGTTAAAGTGTAGTGTAATATCGTATAATGTACTGAATACGTAGTTAAAGTGTTGTTAATTTGTAGTTAATCTTCAGAGAATACATTTATTTTCAACTTGAATTGTATTTATTTAATACACTGTAATAGCGAAGCATTGCCGCGTTCGCTAGGTTTTATTATTTTTAAACACTAATTCTACGTACATATCTCAACACATTACAATCATTTTCGACATCATTGTTGGAATTTGGAAGTAAAGAAATATAATTTTGCACGTCCCTTGTGAATTTATAACAGTTAATCGCTTCTCAAAACTTATGAATCAGGTAAATCAATATTTATTCTACGAAACACCTCGTACGTCTGCAGTAGTTGAGCTATGTGGTGATATTTTTGTCTACAGTATACTGAGAGTTTTAATGTGAGATTTGCTTTCCGGGGTTTATTACAAATTTCAAGATACATTTACGACATTTAGTACGTGATCTTAATCCGCCGAGCTGATACGTTAACGTCCCAGAAACGCTAGCGCCCATGACAGCCAGTTACAATATTTTCAGATTTGAAGGTGCGGCAAGAACACAAACATTTTTTTAACATTTTCAGACTTTCAATTGCAGACTTTTTCGCTGAAACGTCCACAACAATGTCTTTTTAAAAAACTACCATAACATTTACAATGTTGCATTGAATGTTACAATCATTGCAATGTTGCATTGCAATGATTGCAATGGTTATATCTATTGACAGACTGTAAAAAGATACTGAAACCTTTACGGGCAGGTTTCGCTGTAGGAGAACGCAGGTTTACGCATGGTAGCTGGTGACTCATAGGGACATCCAATAAGGGTTGAAATGTACGAAACTATGATTAAGCGTTAAGAAAGGTAAAAAGTGAATGTCCTAAACATTTAAAAAGAAACTCTTCATCTAAATACAGTTGTAGGAAAATGTCAGGGTTCATCTTTGACACCTCTTCCACCCCTACCCTCACGATTGTTAGGTGACTCTAAACCTAATTTGTACTTTAAAGCGCAAAGAAGGACAATTTTGTTGGATTTTCACCTATCTGGTTTGAACTAATTAACAGCCGCATATCAACAAGAAGAGGGTCGCTGCGGGCAAGATTGACGAGAAAAACACCTTTTTACAAGTTGACCCGCACATTCCAAATCAAATACTCCAAGCACTCTACAGCTAACACTCTAGAAGGAGTAAAACTAGTTAAGAAATTTTTAGTAAATGAAGGTGTATTAGGCTCCAAAAACTTTTTCGGTAGTTTTCAAGAGTTTAAATGCCTACGACATAACTAGGTAGTATAATAAAATACTTTTTTGTATTCCAGCATTATGAACGACTTTTTCTGTCGCAAGAAATAGTTCGTAATCGGGCATTTTACGGGATAAATGATGACGCATTAGATTTTACTGCACGAATTATTGCGTCATCTCAAAGTCAGCCAATCGTAGCGAGAGAATTGGGGAAGGTAAAGGTAAACGGAACATCGGACCACCGTTTCTTTTGCACAGATGTCAAAATGCTTGAGACGTCACAAGAAAGTTGTTTCGCAAAATTAAATTTCATTCTTTAATAATTTGATAACGCTGTAATACAAAAATGTAGCGTATGCAACTCGTTTATAATGTTGCTTTATTGCATTCGTACAAATTTGAAAACTCGCACCTAACGTCACTCGTTTTCAAAACGTTTTCAAACTCATGCCATAAAGCTTAACATTATAAATTACTTAATTTTTATTGCCATTATCTATAGTTATATTAATTATTATCTTCTATTAATTATTGCTACCATATTTTTATTGGCATGGTTATGGACAGACACATTGTAGAATAATACAGAGATGACACTATTAAAAACTTCAAAAATAAATTTAAAAAGACTAACTTTTTACAACGAGAAGAGTTTTCATAATACGGACCAATGATATATTACACTTATTTCAAAGAATTTTGTTAATCAATTTTCGTAAGTGTTTGAAAACGGATCATATTAACGTCATTATTAGGATTAAACTCCTTGCTTATGTGAATGTCAGTCTGTAACAATAATTGTGGATTGCGATCATCGTGAGCTACTCGCCCGGTGCCCTCCAGCAGTCCCACACCACAACAGTTCCCACGATGACACCAAAACAGCTGGTACGAAATTGTTCCATCACATAGTCAGCAACCGTTCAGCTTTAAGTGTCGGGCTAACAGCTACTGCAGCGAAAAAGCCTTTTCACTGAAGCGTTGAATTCGATTCATTCGAAAACACTGAAAAGATTTTGCTTTGTAAATGATAGCCAATGCTTCAGTGTTTGCAGATGAAATTGTGCATTTACTCGTAATTACACGATACACGGCATCATTGTGCATCTCAAAAATATTATTCCATTTAATTTAGATTTTTAAGCTTGACGTATAAATTCAGAAAATTTTATATTACATTTTACGAACTTTTGAGGGTATTTGTAATTGCCAGTATCACTCAAATTGAGAAATGTGTATTGAAACACTTGCATTTGTTCATTTTATTTTCTGATCTAACGAAAAACTTATACATGCCCATTTAGGCGAATTGGAATATGGAATATTGAGTCCTGGAAAGTATTTTGCAAGCTATAGTAAAGCAAATGAAGGATTTAATCCCGGTCCGCAACGAAAACCACATTCGAAACATTCAGTGTTAGCTACGAGCCAAAGTACTTGTAGTTGAACGAGTCCAATAACTACATTGCGCACGAGTTAACATAGTTGCAGGGGAAATGAAAGAACGGACGAATGCGCTTGGCGCTCTCGACATACCCTGCTCTATTTACTGAAGTTAGCAATCTGTTTTTATCGATATCTGACCATCGACGAACCGGACAAACGATAAACTCCATATCGAACAAACCGACGACATGGCTGTGCGCTCATCCACGTATTTATTTACCGAAAAAAAGCAACCCTGCAGCCGTGGCGTCAGAGAACGTTACCATTGCACGACGGTGGCGCCGCGGTGCGGCGGGCGTACGGAAGTCGGTTTATTGCGAAATGACAATCTGGTTCTGAAAGTCAAACAGCGGCGGCCAGGAAACTTGCGAAAAAAACCTGCTGCGAGAGTATGTACCACGTCGCGGCAGTGCACACAACATTGTAATTACCGGCGGATCCGGCGACAAAAGGCTGCAGGTATTGTTTCGGGTAACGAGCGACGCGCCGACACGGCGACACTGCGACACGTGTATTTGGCTGCGCCGCGGGTCCGCTCACCCCCCCCTCCCCCTGTAACCACGAACGACCCGGCCAGTGACCATCCACAGCCGCGCTCTGCTCTGAATGAATGACGCAACAAAAGTGTTCGTCACGTATCGTTTAGTCAGGCGTGACAAATCATTAAATTATTACATCGTCATTTATCAAGAAAATTGTACATAATTTCAGATTTTAAAAAACGTTATTTGGTTATGGAAAACTGATAGTTTACACTTCATTATTTATATTAAATTATTACATCGTCATTTATGAAGATATTTGCACATACTTTCAGATTTAAAAAACGTTATTTAGATCCGGAAAACTGATAGTGTTTACCTCATCATTTGTATTAAATTATTACATCGTCATTTGTGAAGAAATTTGCACATAATTTCAGATTTAAAAATACGTTTTTTCGTTATGGAAAACTGATAGTGTATACTTCATTATTTGTAATAAATTATTACATCGTCATTTATGAAGATATTAGCACATAATTTCAGATTTTAAAAAACGTTATTTATATATGGAAAACTGATAGTTCATACTTCATTATTTCTATTAAGACTCACACAATAGGGAGCAACTTCATTCCCTCAATTACGCGTTTTTGAAGTAGGTTTCAATAAATCATTTCTTCTTCCACCTTGCCCGTTAATAAACCCTAGATACTTGAACCAAAGTTCTGCTTTTTTGTTTGATTTATTTGCCCACAATTTATTTTATATTCTTGTAATTTCTTGATTTGAGTTCCCTCACATTTTCTCTTGTTTACTCTCGCAATTTCATTCCATAATTTACTCTTTCATTTCCAAGTACCTAATTTCAAAAACACGTTTATCACTTGATAATCCATTTTTGGAATACCGGATTACCATTATCATACAGTGACGATTGCTGCGAAACTGACCAGCTCAATGATCTGCATTCTTAGCTTCGTGGTCAGCAAAAATCTCCGCGACATCTCTAAGGTCACTACCTTTCCATCCCCACTCCCTCTTTACTGGAGTGATTGATTGATAGTGATTCCGGACGCGTCAAGTACGGATGGTCATAGTTCCGCAAGTGTAGTGCATTGTATCGACGGGAACTGGCGATGATCCTCCCTAACTGGATGGCGAGATCCGGCGCCGACCTACCGCCGGCTAGCGCGATTTCCTCAAACAGATTTTTTCCCACCAGCGGGGCACAGCCCCAGTCGGGACCAGCTCTAAGCACCCGACCGGTCTCCCGGCATATGTGTTAGTGTGGTGCATATTAGCGCGCGCGCGCGCGCGCGTGTGTGTGAGGGTGTGTGTGTGTGTGTGTGTGTAAGGGGAGAGGATAGGACAAGGAAGAGGAAGAAAAAATCACACGTGGTCCGTGGCCCGTTTGCTAGGGTACTGCTCCGGCATTCGCTTGGCGTTGATCGGAGAAACAACGGAAAACTACCGATCAGTGGTTGCTAGAATTCTCCTCCAGATAGCGATTGAATTCGACCTAGCTGGCAAGCTAGTGCCGAAAATCCTGCCGCTTTCGGGACTCGAACCTAGGACCTCCCGGCCATAGGAACTGCTGTGACATGAATTGATGCACTGAGTGACCTCCCCCGGTCCTTTTACTGCATATTCGCCGCATCGCTCACTACTAAACACTTCTTTGCAGGGCTGGAAATATGAATATTGCTCGTGATCACAATGTCAACCCGTGTGCTCGCGGCTGGCATGCGTGGTGGCTCCGAATTTACTGATGACAGACCTGATGGGCAAAGACGATGGTGAGAAGAACGATCAGTGCGAAAACAGAAAACTTATCTTAATGCTGTTTATCCCTACCGGTGGTTCTAGGTTTTCAATGCGCACTCATTATTATGACGCAAGTGGTACTCTTCGTAAAACAGGTTTTGGTGATAAGAAAGCATATTCAACAACTACACGCTTTTGTATTTACATTCTGCTAAAAGCGTGTCTTGGTTTACTGTATCGCAGGTCTTGCTAAAATCTAAAAGCCTTAGCGTTGTTACATTGTCTTCACCCATAGATTGACGAATGTCTTCCGTCACGCGTAGCAAATCCGTTTGCGTATTTCTACCTTCGCTAAAACTAGATTAAACATTTTGGAGATTATTTAAGACGAAATACTTGCCTATTTGTTGACATACATTTTTTTCGATATCTTTGAATAATGTTGTAAATATACTGATAGGTCGGCTTTCTCAAGGTTCTGACAAATTTGAACATTTCTAGAGGGCACGTACGTAAACTGATTTCCAGGTTTGGGAGATTATTCATAAAGAACGCGTTTGATGCCCAACGTTTTTAATAAACGGGAACGAATGTAAATACAATTTGCACCAAACCCAAGTCTGTGTAAACTGTGCGTCTACATTCGGTGCCATTCAACAGCCAGGAACATATGTTTGCGAAAGCGAACTTTGCCGGCACTACCTGGCGCATACATGCCGGGACACAAAAGTCCACAACCACGGTGCTTCATGTAGCGTTATGTCGGTACCTACCACCGACTTTTATCTCGTATTAAATTACCTACTTTCACCACACGAGTCTCATTATTCTCGACCTGTTGTGTTTTCAACAAAAAAAATTCTAACGCAGAATCCCTTCCCCTGTATTTAAATAAAAATCGACTTCACAAAGGCACTTGTGCGGCGGGCGACGCCGTGTCTGACACAGCAACGACCGCCGACGCGCGCGCCGCCTGGTGAACTGGGAGGCAACTAGCATGATTCTTCAGCGCGGAGGCGGCTCTTGCTTTATTTGTGAGGCACGTTAATTTATTCGGGCGTCCTTTATGCTCTCGACGTCCACGCCGCCCCCGTTGCCCTCGCCGCTCTCGTCGCCCTCGTGGCCCGCATTGCCCTTGCTCTCGTGGCCCGCGTGGCTCTCGTGGCCCCTCATGGCCTCCGTACCGGGAGGGGTGGCTCAGTGCCTCAACTGATGTCACTGCAGCGCCTCTAACCGAGAGGTCCTAGGTTTGAGTCCCGACGGCGGCAGGATATTCAACACTAGCTTTTCAACTAGGTCGAGTTCAGTCGCTGTATGGGGGAGAATTCCAGCGGCCGGGCTGCTCTGGCCGGTAGTTTTCCGTGGTTTCTCTGATCAATACCAGGCGAATGCCGGAGCAGTACCCTACCAAACGGGCAATGGACCGCGCGTGATCTTTCCTTCCTTCTCCTTGTCCTATCCTTACCCCTTAGACACACACACTAATATGCCTGGTTGGGGAAAACCACGTTAGCCGACGGTAGGTCGGCGCCGGATCTGAGCGTCCAGAGAGAGAAGAGCACCGTCAGCTCCCGAGAAAAAACACGCACTACATTTACGGGACTAATGACCATAGTAGTTGACGTGCCCGAAATCATGAATTAATCAATCAATCAAGCATGGACTCCGTGTGTCCTCATTACCCGTTTTGCCCTCGTGGCCTCTGTGAACCTCATGGCTGTCGTGGCCCCTGTGGCTCTAATGGCCCTCGCTGTCGTGGCTCTTGTTATCCTCGTGGCCCCCGTGGCCCTCTTTACCCTCGCCATTGCAGGTTGTTTCCGAGTTGACGGTCTACGTCCTTCGACCGCGACTCTACGCTAAAAATGTTTGGCCGTTCGGGAGGCACCAAGTTCTAGTCTTAGTCGCCAATATACTGTGGCGGTTCACCGTCATACTGTGACTTCCACAAGGCGAAATGTCATTGGTCATTCGCTCTGAGGCGCATTTCATCTTGAGAAAGATTTCAGCAAGACGGGAGAAAAGTTGGCAGCTGCGATTAGGTCGCGGCGTCTCCCAGACACTGAGTAGTCCGGTGACTACTCACTCCGCTCGAAATGCCTACGCTCTCTTTTGACTCTGCGCTTTTCAACGGCAAGTAGCTTTCGTAAAAACCATTAAATTATTTAATCTATGATACCTTTTATCAAAACAACTTGTTTTGACACTTCCTTTCTGAAGACAATAGTTTTGCAATTCTTTCTCACAACACGTATATTGTAACTTATGCCTTTTTCTGTAGAGTTAATTTAAAGTTTGTATTTATCAAGTTTTTGTATAAGAGATATCTTTAAAGACCTAAAAATACGAACGTCAGTGATAATATTTCTTTGAGAAAGAAATGTGCTGTACTCTTATCGTACGTAAAAGACATCAAAGCTTACAAAAATATACCCTTCATGAAAACGTACTTCATTTTTTCGCGCTTGCAATCTATTAAAAGCACATTTCCTGTAGTATATTCTTTGCTTTCACATTTGGACGCTGTCGCAAATGACTCTTTTAAGAGTTGCGTAATGTAGGTCAGCATCAGGAGAGTAGAATGTACATTTCTTTTCTGCTGTTAGAAAATACCCTTAACCGGTTTTCATTTATACGAAAAATAGCCACTATGCTCACGTTCTTTTCTGGAATGCAAGAGCGGTTTTATTACTTAATTTGACTGCTTCAATTACTTACCACGCTTTTCTAAATTTAACTAGCACGGAAAAATTACGGTATTAATTTTTGTGTCAGAGAAAAAAAGGGAAAAATACTTTTGAAGAAAATAAAGGAATTTATCAAGTGTTTGATAGGATTTTGTGTGAGTTATTTCAGTATTTTATTGAAGCCGATTGACAGATGCAGGAGATGGCGTAAGAGGTAGAGTCTCGTCGAAGAAAGAGCGAGGGTTGAGAACTTCTTGTTTTTGAAAGGAAAAGTCTAAAAATTAAAGAAGTATACAGTTTCAAATTAAAGTTTTGATTAACTTTGTTTTGCAGAAACACTCCTCATCCAATTTAAAATCATACTGAAAATTTTTTCCAGGCTGCTCTGAGTATTAAGCGTCTTCGTAGGAACCATGAGTGTTTGCATCGTACCTCATAATTACCCACATTAATAAGAGTAGTTTGTAAATGAATAAATAAAAAACTTCTTTATTGGTGGCGAGGCTCAAGCCATTTAGCCTGCTCTTCCGCCTGACCACTTTCATTTACATTACAATAGTGCATAATAAAGGAAGTCATGCAATGAAAAATACGTACGCAATTTGGTTGAAGGTTTTCTCACATAGAAGGCAGGAATGAAAGCGGGGGAGAGAGAGTTTAACAGAAAAACGTTATTATTTGTAATAAAAAACTGCATTAAAACTCTTTTCAATCCTATTGCTATTAATTTGTTACTGCAAAACCAATTAAAAATATGACGTGAACATCGAATATTTGCTGCTTATTTATTGCAAAAAACATTCATACCTCCCCAAGAGAACATGAATCGTCAAAGGCATATCGTATAAGTACAGAAGGAAGATAATAGGGCCTAAAATTGAATCCTGCGGAACTCCATGTGGAGTGATAAAATAAATAATTCCCCTTCATTCTAGTACGGTACTTTTACTCTCTAAAATCTGCTCTAGATAATGTTTTATTTTTCACCTTCAAAGAGTTTTCCACTTCTAAAAGACAACATTGTGTTTCATTAAACTTCGCGAACTTTCCCTTTATCCCACACCGGGTTCTATTCTAACTTTCGCGAGCCGGTGGTAGCTCGTGCGTCTATCGCCTGATAGATCTGCGGTGTCGTTTCCAGCCAACCGTCTGACGCCGGCGGTTCTCCTCCGAGACAGTAATGGCTGTCGGCGCGGCCAAGATGAATCTAAATCGAACGCTGCTCGAGACAGGCAAATCGACCCGCGCAGCTCGTACAAACGAGCGCGCCGCGCTCGTCATGAAGACTGATGATATTTGCGGACGGGGGATTCCCCGAACCAAGATGGATGCGGCCGGCGGATGCTGTATGCACGGTTGGACGTGCTTTCTACGCACGGCTCACTTGAGCTGCGAAAATACCCGCAGACGGAACGTCGACTTGTAGGGAAGGCTCGATTGACTGATTGATTGATTGTTAGTGATTCCCGCTGCATCAACTACTGAGATCATTATTCGCGTAAGAGTAGTGAAAGTTTTTTCATCGGGAGGTGGCGGTGATCTTCCTCCGCTGGATGGCGAGATACGGCGCCGACCTATCGTCGACTAGTGGTAATTTTTCCAACGATTTATCTCCCACCAGCAGGTACTGCCCCAGCCGGGATAAGCTCTAATTTTCCGACCAGTCTCTCGACATGTGTGGAAGTGTACTGCATGTTAGTGTAAGTGTGTGTGTGTGTGTAAGGAGTTTAGAATGGACAAGGAAGAGGAAGCAAAGAACGTGCGCAGTCCGTGGCCCGTTTGTTAGGGTACTGCTCCGGCATTCGTCTGGTGTTGATCGGTGAAACCACGGAAAACTACCGATCAGAGCAGCCGGCCGCTAGAATTTTCCTCCAGACAGCGACTGAAATCGACCTAGCTGAAAAGCTAGTGTCGAAAATCCTGCCGCCGTCGGGACTCGAACCTAGTCAAAAGGCGCTGCAGTGACATCAGTTGATGCACTGAGCTACCGCTCCCGGTGATGAGCACGAAATTGATTACTGTGTTTCCAAACGGGTCAACTCATTTGTCGCGTTAAGCTGGCTTTACACTTGGAACAACTTGGTCACTCACCTGGCGATGATCGGAGACACCAGGGAAAACTATAAATTAGAGCAGCCAGCAACTGGAATTCTCCTCCAGACAGCGACTGAATTCCACCTAGCTGAATAACTAGGGTCGAAAATCATGCCGCCGTCGGAACTTGAACCTAGGTCCTCCCGGCCAGAGGCACTGCAGTGACATCAGTTGATGCACTGAGCCACCTCTCCCAGTGGGAAGGCTCGAGGGGTGTCTTTTTCCTAAAAGTTCGAATTTGTCTTCAAGCATGTATCTCAAGATAGGACCTTCCTCGTACCTTCAATAGCGTCTTGATGTTTAAGAGGTGTAGTTATGTGTTAATCAAAGGTACAGAAGAACGTTAGGAAAGAATGAAGCGGGTATCTCTTTTTATTCTCAAAAAGGGCAGACATCTACACCGAGTTTGAAGAAGGATGGCCGAGCTACGTTTGATAAACGAAATAAGAAATTCTTAGAGTGAGAGTTTCAGGCTGAAATTGGAGTGAAACATTCCATTCCATACAAACCATTAGACGTTTGTTCCAATTCGGTGGATTATATTTGTCACAAATTGGATCTTGTTAACGTGGGATAATGCTGAAAGATACCAGATCAGAAACATATAATGGAGAAGCGGGCGTAGGACTTTTTGGGGGGTTTAAAATTATTTTTGCGATTTATACTAGGACGAAGACGCCGCTCCAGCAGGCGGCCGCGAGATGGGGCCAGAGAAGCGGTGGCGACGGCGAGCTTCCGAGCACAGGCACCGTAATTGGGAGGGCAAGAAGCGCTCATTATTTTTGCCATCTGCATGGAAATTGCATCCGAAGAGGCGGGACATGCCGGGCTGTGGCCTACGCATCGAATGAGCCGCGTGTGCGCAAATTGCGTGGGTGCGTGCGTTTGAAAGACGCCGGCTCGCTCGGCCGCGCGTGCGCTAGCGTCAGACATGAACTTTGCATTGCTTGGCGCGCGCGCAGTGCCCGCTTCTTATATTTTGTGGGTATTAAGAATTATTATTACTATTATTATTATTATTATTATTATTATTATTATTATCATTATTATTATTATTACTACTATTATTATTATTACTATTACTATTATATTATTATTATCATTATTATAATTGCATCTGGAATGGGCCATGGGCAGCGTACTAGCTTCCCATGCTGTAGTCCCAGGTTCGATTCTAGTCGAGGCAGTAGTAGCTTTCCTTTAAAATCGTCCCAGTTTCTGTAGTTGTGTGACGAAGAAAAGCTCAAGTAGGCGGATCTTGCAAGTTACGGTGAAGAGAATACATCATGTTCGCCTCATGTCGCTCTTACCCCCAAGCATGGGAGTTCAACTAGGCCCAGGCATTGGGGAGCACCGGCCGGCAAAGTCGGACTACTGACCCAATAACGCCAAATACATACATACAGTATTATTATTATTATTATTATTATTATTATTATTATTATTATTATTATTACTATTCACGAGTAAAACGTTTTGACGCAAGATGAGAAACACTTCCACCAAAATCGAGAGAACATAAGCGCAAAAAGCAAGTGGCTTGCTGTATTGTCTTGTCACTGCCACAGGCGTTTTAGAAGACATAAATAAAGGAAGAGAAGCAGTGGAAGAGCAACAGAAGTGGGAGGGACCCAAGAAAAACACCTACGAAATCACAAATTCTACAACGATCGAACGGGTTTGATTCAGTTAATGATTAAGGTTAACGCAGCCTTTCCTTCCATACCTTGTTTTATGCGGCGAGGCTCAAGCCACCAATCCTGCTCTTCCGTCAGACCACGCAAATTCTTTACGCTCCTTTCACTGTCTAGCAGAGAAAGAAGGTGTCACTCGGGCGATGGCGACTAAGCGACGAACTTGCCATTTTAATTTTGCGCGGAGGCTTCTTTTAGGCTGGAGGAACTTTTACATGCCGTAAATCTACAACATGGGGCAGTCGCCTTTACTTCCCCTCCGAAAGAAAGCATGCGAAGCATGTTTTTACCCTTGAAAACCTACAGATTCGAACTTGGACTCGCGAACTTGGGTATAACAGTCCGATATGCTAACCGTTATACAATCGAAGGCACGGGCGCGTCCACGTTAGTGAAATGAATATTTTATTCCGGGAGATGGCGATATGTCTTCCCGGCTATAAAGAGATCCGGAGCCAAGCTACACGTCCATTTATTGGGGATTTCCGGCCCCTAACAGGAGAAGCTCTAACCTTGCGACTGGTCTCCTGTTGTGTTACGGGTGTGAAGCACTTCCAAGAGATACAGAGAGAGACGGAGTGAGGGACAGAGAGAGACGGAGTGAGAGACAGAGGGAGACGAAGAGAGAGACAGAGACGGAGAGAGAGACAGAGAGAGAGACAGAGAGATACAGAGAGATACAGAGAGAGACAGAGAGATACAGAGAGAGACAGAGAGAGACAGATAGAGACAGAGTCAGAGATAGACAGAGTCAGAGAGAGACAGAGTCAGAGAGAGACAGAGTCAGAGAGAGACAGAGTCAGAGAGAGACAGAGTCAGAGAGAGACAGAGTCAGAGAGAGACAGAGTCAGAGAGAGACAGAGTCAGAGAGAGACAGAGTCAGAGAGAGACAGAGTCAGAGAGAGACAGAGACGCAGGGAGAGAGACAGAGAGAGGCAGAGAGAGACAGAGAGAGAGAAAGAGAGTGAGTGTGTGTAAGAGTGTAGGATGGAATGAAGAGAGGAAAGATTGCGCACGGTTGTTAGGGTAGGTACTACTCTAGCATTCGTCTGGTATTGATTGGAGAAACCACGTAAAATCTGCGATCAGAGCAGCCGTCCACGAGAATTCTCAAGACAGCGGCCGAATTCAATGTAGCTCACGAAAATTCCATCACCGTCGGGACTGGAACTCTAGAACCTCCCCACACAATATCACTGAAGAGAGAGCGGCAATGGTGGTTCTGAGCAAACTCGGTCGGCGGGTCGTTCGGGATCTGAATCCCGGTTCCAGATGAGGCATGCGACTGGCACAACCGCTACAAACAAGTCCCCTGTAAATTATGTAGTGGCCCTGCCAACTGCCCTTGCGTTCTCAGGCAGTACGTGCGTACGAAAGTGACCGCTCCTTCGCCCCCCCCCCCCGGATCGTGCTGCAGCCGTGGGCTCACTAAAACGATAGGCTGTTAAATAGTCTGTACCTGTCGCGAGCTTCGCTCCAAAGCATACGTGTCTCAGCCAATGGAATGTGGAGAATAAAATATAAAGATGGGCAGTAATATGTCTAGCATAGTGCAAAATAATACCTAGAAATGGTTTTGAATAGTTATTGTTCCCAGCAGAACAGGCATAAGTTATATAACGTTCTCGCATACGTACATGTTTGCAGAGTAACATACGTAGTTTAGAGAAAGTTATGCAATGCTGCGGAAAATCGACGTTTCGATTGCCACCGCCGTTCCGTGTTATTAATTTATAATTTTTAAGGCGAAAATACGCATTTAATTGTCGAACGTGTGTTGAAATATAGCTTCAAAAGGATTAGTTCACGCACCTATTTTTCTACGATTTGTAACGAGTTTTTCGAGTGATGACTATGATGTGTTAATATGGGCAACAATAGCGGTATTAAAATATCATTAGAGTTGAATCGGCATTTGAGAGTTTCTGAAAATGCGTAAATTAGAGTTCATTTCCACGGAAAGCTTTTTATTTCTTCTTTGAAATCTTTCTATGAATGGTTCTAAGTGCATGGTTAAGGGTAAGTGCATGGTTCTAAGTGCAGTGACATAAATGTTATATTGGTACATTGATTTCATTTTCCAAAATTTACACAAAGGTACTTTTTTAAATATCTCTCACGTAGTTTATATTTATAATATGGGCGTTTTATATTTTATTCTATTCGTAAGTACAAAGACTTCAAATGATTTGTTTTCAAGTTTCTCGAAATCTCGAACAATTTTGTGTTCTGTGTTTAGAGATCTGTTCCTGAAAAGGTTTCTCAAAAAGTTTCAAGTGATAATGAGCGTAAAAATGTGTATTTTTAGAAAACTCAAACGACATTTTCTCGAAAAGCACTCCACATTTACCCTCTTTAGAGTTAGTGCTGAATACACTGAATAACTGACATAAACGAATACGTCAAAATAACATTTATGTTTTCAAAAATTACATAAATGTAATTTTTCGAAATAACTCTCATGTCGTGAACGTTTATTTTACAGGAATTTCTTACGAATTATTTCATTTGTAAGTACAAGTGATTGGAACGATATCTCATGCAACTTCTCAAAAAATCAAAATTTGTCTTTCAAAATAAGATTAAAATTGGGCATTTTCAGTATCAAAGTAACGTCGTTTTCGTAAAAACCGATGGCTCCAAATATTTCTGTGAAAATTTCCGCAGAAATCTATAATATTCTAAATTCTTCTATAATATTCCTAAGTCGCATTTTAATTCAACCATGAGGGGGCTGAAAAATAGAGAAAATCTGAAAAATATGTCGTTTTGCCACTGACACATGGAAACCGGAAAGTAAGTGGAGAAAGCGAAAAATATATCAGACACAAAATAATAGGAAACTAACTTCGAGAAAGGCTGTGCCATTCTGTAGCAGCACAAATGTTCTAATGAGAAGGGTGTTATTGCGAAAAGTTTTGAATGACACGCGACATATAGTATAAATAACGGAAACTTTGGTGATGAATCACTATCGCCACAGTGTACAAACGCAAGACCCTTCCGTTATTAGCTGTATTTCGGAATAATGACATTAATGACGAATTACAAAATAAAGACAAATTTAAGCACTACTGATGTCTCGCATGATAAACACGTCTTCTAGAACTAGTAGCTTCACCTTCACGGCGTTATCATGACCAATTGTATAGGAAGTTCCGAAGTACTTATTGCCAATTTCGGGGTACCTTCGCAACCTAATAGTAAGTAGCAACAGATGATTGCCGAGAAGGTTGGAAATAGTGACTACGAAAAGAGTAATTATAATTGAGGAAGCAGAATTGTACAGTACGAAGAACGTTGGCATACTTGGTAGGATTTTCCATTAATAATAATGATTTATTAGAGATGAATATTGATGCTTAGCAGCAGAACAAGAAGAATAACGGAAAGATGCGTATATGTTACACAAGTAGATGAGGTAGAAGAAAGATCATTGCAGTTATTAGTAATGGAATCGTTATATTTCAGATGTATATAATTCACAATATTGACTTTAGTTCATTAATGGTTCGTGGAGTAAAAATATAATATATATTCTTCCCCGATCATCCACTGGAATACTACTCCAACCCATCTACCTGTATAATAATTACATTCCTGCTATACGCAAGTTTTCATATATTTTTATGCGACAAAACAAGGAATTGGTACTTTGTATTCTATACTACTGGCGTAATGACATTCATTGCAAACCACAAGAAAAATAAATGTAAATACGTACAAGCTATATGCATTTACAAACTCTTTGAACACTGAATTTACTGTCAGAGCTCCCAGCTAATTTCCACACAAAAATAGTGGTCAGAAATCTCTTCGTGCTAAAGAACCAGAATTCCAGTAGTTTTAAGTGCAGGAGGCAGTTAATTTCTTCCAAAGTTAGTTCATAAATATTCAAAGACTACTGCGAGGAGAAGGTTTTTTTTTAATTTCCAGCTCTATGTTATGTTAGTACTGAAAAGTGAAAAGAGATCTCGCTTTCACGGAGAAATGCCCGACTACTTGCGAATTGTTCTAAACACGTTGCATTGTGTCGAAAACCTAAGTGTCTTACAATATAAGGACTACATTGCAACATTCAATGCAATAGAATCTTTGTTAGCAAAAAAAAGTACATTAAGATACATGTTTATTAAAGTTTGTATAAAACCGTAAAAGCATTTTTTAAATTTTTTGGCTATTCGTTTTCATGTGTAGAATTGTAGAATTGTTTATTATTGGGTGTATAATACTGTATTGCATTGTTCTGAGACCGTACTCATCATACGCAAGCAATGACTCGATTAGGAATAATTGAGCAAAGTTTCCCCGACGCCCACTGAAAGGGTTTTGACTCTTTTCGGAAAATTACAACCGGAATGAACTTCAACATCGCGGAGTTTCTAAATATATGCCGGCGCAGCTCATCTTCGTAAAATAGAACATTCATACACAACCACCAGCAACCAATGCCGCTTTGAAACTTCGATGGAACCCCCCATTTTGAGAGCGCAGCGTGTCCCTTGCAATTTTGTCCAATTTCCTACACGGCCAATTCTGTCGCAGAGGAACCGCGGTGTATTGTTTATCAAAACGCTAAATCACCAGATGGCTTAGTCTGTGCGTGATTGCATTGTTGTCAGCGCCCCGAATGGACGCAGATGGGGCTTAAGTCTGTTTTAATGCGAAGCCCGCCCGGCCGGCTGCAGTTTCCGCGACGCGATGTGCAATTGTTCCGTGATGGATTTGTGCGATAACAGCATGACACATTTCTGCAGTCCGCTGGGACAGAGGGGCCGTCTACTCCCCACTCCAATGCTATTTGAATTACAGTTCCACGTGCAAAACAGCCTACATCCGCGTTGATGGTTTGTTTTGGAGTAAGAAAAAATGCATCATAAAAATTTGCCCGTGTTTGTTGTTCCCAACGCGACGTTTGGATTTTTAAAAAACAATGAACGACCGTGACGTTTCTATTAATGGCATGTAATGTGTTGTAATTTTGTTTCGTGCAATTTAAAGAATTTTCTTTCACTGAGATAAAATATGCGAGTGAATAAATGTACGTATGTTTCGTAAACCTGCTTGTAGAATGCTACTCTCGTGATTGTACGTGTAACTCTTCAATTCATGAATGTAACTACGGAAATCTCATCTTATTTCGCCAACTCATTTAAATGTTCCTAAGAATTATTAGATTTCTTACTAATCCGCTCTTATAAAAGTAAAGTAGACAACATAGCATGTCTGTCTTCTTTTTTCCCGTGGTTTGCTGTCTTATAAGAGCGACTTTGAATGAAATAGGGCTTCACTGTTGCAAGGAGAGTTGTCGGAGCTAGTGTCTAGATGTGCCTACGGTGTACAAAGATTTATTTCTAGGTCAAAGATTTGCATGATTTGCATGAGAGACTCCGTTGATATTTTTACATAATATACATCATTTTACATAATATACATCAATAATAATCATACCAGAAATAATTACACATAAATTAACTCGATACTAATTACTCAAACAATATGAACAATAGTTTGGAAGAACATGTTTATGTTTAGGTTCCTTCAATTTTTTGGACCATTTTAACGTATTAAGTTAACAAGTATTATTATATGTTTTGAACCTTTATAAAGAAAACAATTAATATCATTTATATTTCTTGTAATAAATAAGATTAAACAGATCAGTCGTCGTACGTATTCGGTTATCGACCCCCATTGACCCCTTCATCTTATTCACCCCCTTTAAAATTCCATCAAACCCGAAGGAAAACACAATAGTCTCAAGATGCAAAGCTTGAGTCCATCAGATCGCACTGCCTTAAAATATAGATTATGTAATAATATTAAAATATTCATCCTTTGTACATTATTCTGAAACTGGAGTCTTAAATTTTCGATTTTTGTGTAAAATTTTATGTACCGAGGAGCAACCTGCATATTATTTGCATTTATTTTTGTTGTCACTACATATTTTGTACAGCTGGAGTCTATTGGTTCCTTATTTAATATTCACTCTCTACGTTTATTCTTTGTTCTAGAGTATTTCTGACGTAATATTATCCCACAGTCATAGGATGATTATTTTTGATTTCATAAATAAATAAGTATTGTTGCTATATTTTATCACTTCTTTCCGTTTCACCACCTTCTAGGGCGACGTTGGCTGGACATGGGTATGAAGTATCAGATATATATCATTGACAATTTTTAATTTTACACCAATTATACTTTTGAGTACAGGTAATTATGCAGATGTGGAGCGGGGCGGAGCGGGGCGGAGCGGGGCGGAGCGGGGCGGAGCGGGGCGGAGCGGGGCGGAGCGGGGCGGAGCGGGGCGGAGCGGGGCGGAGCAGGGCGGAGCGGGGCGGAGCGGGGCGGAGCGGGGCGGAGCGGGGCGGAGCGGGGCGGAGCGGGGCGGAGCGGGGCGGAGCGGGGCGGAGCGGGGCGGAGCTGGGTGCAGCGGGACAGTAAGTAGTAGTGAGGGACAGAGCAAAGCAACGAGGGACAGAACAGGGTTGATTGATTGATTTTTTCGTGTTTCCGGGCGCGTCAACTGCTCTGGTCATTAGTCCCGTTCGTGTAGTGCATGTTTTTTTTCTCGTGAGATAGCGGTGATCTTCCTTCACTGGAGGTAAGATCCAGCGCCGACCTATCGTCGGCTAGTGGAGTTTCCCCCTAACCAGGACTCTCCCACCAGCAGGGCACCGCCCCGGCCGGGACAAGCTCTAAGCTCCCGACCGGTCTCCCGGAATATGTGGTTGTGTAGTGCATGTTAGGGTAAGTGTGTGTGTAAAGGGGAGAGGATAGGACAAGGAATGGGAAGGACAGATCGCGCGCGGTCCGTGGCCCGTTTGGTAAGGTACTGCTTCGGCATTCGCCTGGTGTTGATGGGAGAAACCACGGAAAACTACCAATCAGAGCAGCCGGCCGCTAGAATTCTCGACCAGACAGCGACTGAATTCGACCTAGCTGAAAAGCTAAGGTCGAAAATCCTGCCGCCGTGGGGAGTGGGAACGTAGGACCTCCCGGTTAGAGGCGCTGCAGTGACATCAGTTGATGCACTGAGCTACCGCTACCGGTACAGAGCAGGGCAGAGAGGGGGCTGCGGGGTGAGCTGGGAGATGAGGATGGGCGGTGAGCGGAGCCGCTAGATTTTATCCCACAGCGCCCCAGAGGTGGCTCGACTGTAAAACGCGCCGGGTTAAAGTTACGCTGGCGCGTTATTGGCCGGCTCCGCTGGCGCATACGCTACCGCCCGTAAACGACGGCAGACCGGCGGTAGAGGGCGTAAAAACCACACCGGCTCGCTGGGAGTTCAGTCGGTACCATAGATCTTGTCCCAGCTACGGTGCACCGTTTGTGGAAGTTACCTGGTCGGGAATAACCGGCAAGTCGACGAATATGTCGGTACTGGATCTCATCATCTAGGAGGGGATTGGTTGATTAGTAAATCGAGGTGCGTCAACTGCTAAGGTCAATAGTCTCATACGTATAGTGTATACTTTATCGCGGGAGATGGCGGTTATCTAACTCTGCTGTATGACGAGATAGGGCCCCGACATACACGTCGGATAGCGGAGAGTTTCTTCAGCAG
>BLKR01011350.1:0-34305 GCA_011170035.1 Teleogryllus occipitalis
TGTTGAAATCAAATGTTGATAGTTTTTTTTTAATATATCCTAACTAATGAAATAGTTAATGTAACTGAGGACGCTAACGATCATGCAGTTAAAAAGCGACCTAAAATAAATAAATGAACATACATTGAACGGTCTTTTCGGTACCTGCTTCTACTTTAAATGCCCGTAGAACGCGTTAACCCCTCGGAGAAGCAGCTTGTCTGTCGGAAGGGCGAAAGGGCAGCGACGCGGCGCGCGGAGTCCGAAAGGGCTGCAGCTGGCTCTGCACTTTGGCCGGTGAAAAACAGCCCTTGGTCGCGGCCGGGAGTGCTATCGGGCGCGCGGGGGAAATATGAAGCGACAGGTGCGGCGTGACATGCTGACGTAGAGCGGCGCTCCGCTGCGGCAGCCGGGGGGCTCGGGGGGGGATGTTGGTTTACGGGCCGCCCGCAAGACGAAGTGGCACATGCGGAGGGGCGAGATTGCAGGCACCCCCTCCCCTACAAATGCCCTCCATTTTGCATGTTGTTTGAACATGTATATGCCCCACTGAAGGGGCATTGACTTGGCAGAAGGAAATGTCGGTGAAAGGATACTCTAAAGTCGAGGGATATATCTCGCGAAGACATGGCATGACAATGGTGTAGTAATGCCAATTCTATGAGATTACGAGTGATGTGGACTCTTCAGGCTATCCAGTGTATCAATAAATGTATATAAAATTAACTGTCTCAATAGTATAATGTATTTGTTTGAACAGCAACGGAAGAGGAGATCCAAAATTATTATAGGAAAGTGCTTTAATGACGATAATGTACTGACACTTCCCCTCCTCCTCCCCTATGATCGATCTCCGCGTCCAGAAGAAGGCCTAAACCTTCATTGTCGAACATGTTTAATCGGATTTGTTAACGTTATTTCCGTTGCAATATATACACAATTTTGCTGCTTGCGCTGGAGTTTGGTCAAACAACCACTACAACAAAGTGAGAGATCTCACTTTGATTCTTGAGATCTCACTCATTATTAACTTAAGAAGACCATGCCGTCTGCAGAATCAAGATATCTTATACAGAAGCAATTGTATTGTTTTGAAATATAAAACTGCAAATATAGTGTACTTTTTCACCTAAACCTATTGAAACTCTCATTTTTCCTTATAATCAATAATTTTTCCGTGAGACAAGAGTAAAATATTCACTTTTAAGTAGCTTTCTGTCTCCATGACCAGCGGCCAAACGTATTCTTTCAAAGTCATATATTCTGAAAAAAATTCAACTGTTTTTTTTGCGTCCTTTACAAGAAATACAAGTCATTTCTCGAGAGAGATCACCTTTTCGCCCTCCACTTTCCCAACATTGTTAGTGTACGTAGTGCTTTTTTTACAAGAAACAACGGGAAAAAGAATACCAGTTCCCTGAGATTGATTTCCATGTTTCAATGAATCAATAGACGAACGCAAACATCGAGTACTAGGGAACAATCATTATTTAAAATACTTCCAACAAATATGAGTTTCACATCTAAGTAACTTGATTACATGTTTATACATCTTTAGGCATGAATTTTCACGTCAAAAAATAATTTAAGGCAACTTTGTCCTAGCGCTGTAAAAAGCTGAAAAAAGTTAAATGTCTTTAACCATAGAAAATTGCTAATTTTTGCTGCAAATATTTTTAACAACATTACTCATGCATTTCAGCTATTACATTTTTATTGCTTTATTACACTAATAATGGGATATTTCAAATTTCATTTGCTTTCGAAAGGTAGTGTTGATGGGAAAACGAAAGGCGAAAAGGGAATATATCTTGAGAAATATGATGTATTTCTAGTGAAGGACGCCATAAAAGTAATAAAAAACAAAATTAAAAAAAATTGTTTTTTCCAGAATACAGGTTTTTGAAAGAATATGTTTGGCCGCTGGTCATGGAGGCAGACAGCTACTTAAAAGTGAATATTTTACTCGTCTCTGACGGAAAAATAATTGATTACACGGTATAATGAGAGTTTCATCAGGTTTCGTAGTGTTCTAAAATAACGGTGCAAAAGTACACTAGATTTGCAGTTTTATAATTCAATTTTTTTTAGTGTAAAAATATTGCCTTGCCAGCAGTCATTTTCGCTTGACGCTTTCATTGACGCTTGACATTTTCATTGATGCTTGATGCGTTGACAGCATTCATTTTTGTGAAGTTCATATTTATGGTTTTTTGTTGTTACCGACCGACTTCAGCTGTCTGGGGTAGCTTCATTATCACGGATGTGTTAGGCCTATATATCTACATCCACTGGACGCGGGATAGATCTAGGGTTGCATGAAAAACAGACAGAAATTAAAAGAGAAACAGTTAATTAAAAGAGGGTGATGATTATTATAATGAATATGATATGAAACAATTTTCAAAGCTTTTTCATCTGAAATTTACTGCAGCGCCTCTGACCGGGAGGTTCTAGGTTCGAGTCCTGACGGCAGCAGGATTTTCGGCACTAGTTTTTCAGGTAGGTCGAGTTCAGTCGCTGTTTGGAGGAGAATTCTAGCGGCCGGCTGTTCTTTCCGTCGTTTCATCAATCAACACCAGGCGAATGCCGGAGCAGTACCCTAAGAAACGGGCCACGGACCGCGCGATATTTCCTTGCTCTTCCTTGTCCTATCCTCTCCCCTTACACTCACACTTACACTAACATGCACTACACTACCACATATTCCGAGAGACCAATCGGGAGCTTAGAGCTTGTCCCGGCTGGGGCGGTGCCCCGCTGGTGGGAGAGTCCTGGTTAGGGGGAAACCCGCTAGCCAACGGTAGGTCGGCGCCGGATCTCGCCACCAGCGGGGGAAGATCACCGCCATCTGCCGAGGAAAAAACATGCACTACACTCACGGGACTAGGAACCTACGCTGTTGACGCGCTAGAATTACTAACCAATCAACCAAATCATCTGAAATTTAATCCTTGGCTGACGAGTAATATTTAATCAATAAGAAGAAAACGAAAGTTACATTCTGAGGTAAAGTAGGAGGGGTACCGTTGAAATGCCCTACATAATAGTCACTTCTTTGAAGTATTTTCTGTTGTTCTCATCAGAGCAAATGGGTTGGTTGGGATTCGAACAGAAAGACAGGTAATGTTTCTAACGTAACGTTGCGTAGTAGACGCGTTCCGCAGACAGCTGGTCTTTGGCAGCGGGAACAGTGAGGTGGCAAGTTTTGCGCCGGGGAGACCCCCGAACTCTAGCAAAGCGCCGAACGATGCGCGCACACCGGCCTCCACTGTCGCGACCACGATCTTCACGGTTAACAAAAGTGAAAGAGACCTGAGTGTTTGACGAGGTATTGATGTCGCGGGCGTTCGCGACCCGCATGCGACGGACGCCAGGCCTACCATTTCTTAGCGCAATGAACCGTACTCGGTAGAGCGGCTTTTGGCTTTGCGACATTACAGAGGTCTGTTTTGCTGCTACTGGAAGAAACCGCTCCTCTCCACGAAAAAATTCGAAGTCCAACGGAACCTGAGCGTCTGCTCTCGAAAGAATTTCTGAAGGGTTCAAACTAGCAACTTCTTCGCCTCGCGGAAACTCGCGATGTAATTGGGGTTCTGCTCCTCGGATCGAGGACGACTCGCACTCTCCCTTCACGTGCGAATGCTGATACCTGATGTGCCCGAATTCGAATTTCAGGGTGCAGGCAGTGTCTTGGCACCTGCCTTCCCTAAGGGGAAACCCGCTAGCCAACGGTAGGTCGGCGCAGGGTCTCGCCATCCAGTGAGGGAAGATCACCGCCATCTGCCGAGGGAAAACATGCACTACACTTACGGGGCTAACGACCTAAGCTGTTGACGCACCCAGAATCACTAACCAACCAACCAAATCATCTGAAATTTAATCATTGGCAGGCAGGCACTGTCTTGGCACCTGCTCGATCAGGGCGTACCGATTTAGGTGACACAGGGTTTCAATTGTCACTGCAGAGCCTCTTACAGTGCGGTCCTAGGTTTCGACTACCGAAGGTGGCAGGATTTAGCTAGAGACATTAGCTAGAGAGCTAGGAGGAGTTCAACCGCAGTCTGGAGAAGAATTCTAGCGGCCGGCTGCTCTTTCCGTCGTTTCTCCAATAAACACCAGGCGAATGCCGGAGCAGTATTTTAACAAACGGGCCACGGACTGCGGCGCTCTGTTCCCTTCTTCACCTTTTCCTATCCTCAGTCACTAATTACAACACTTACACACATGCACGACACTGCCAGTTTGGAGCTTGCAGCTTGTCCCGGGTGGGGCGGTCACCGCTGGTAGGAGATACCTCGTTGGGGAAAGCCCGCATGCACCTCACTATCCAGCGGGGGAAGATCATTGCCACATCCTGCGATAAAACATACGCTACACTTATGGAAATTACGACTTAAGCAGTTGACGCACCCGTGCGTGCCCTTTCCAATACACTTTGCACAACTCCGCACGGAAGGCAACGAGCTGCCCCAATCGTCGCGTATCTTCCAAAGCAGTACTTGCATCGTGGGTCTAATTTAATAAGAAGAGAGCGCGTATTGAACAATGATTAATTGTTAATGATCCGGGCGCGTCAACTATTATGGTCATAATAGTCCCGTACGTGTAGTGGGTGCTTTTAATCAGGAGGTGGCTGTCGTCTTCCCCCCCCCCAGGATGGCGAGATCTGGCGCCAACCTACCGTCAGCTAGCGGGGTTTTCCCAACCAGGTATCTCCCTCTAGGGGGCACCGTCCCCGCCAGGACAAGGTTTAAGCTCCGGACCGGTCTCCCGGCATGTATGATAGTGTAGTGTATGTTAGTGTGTGTGTGTGTGTGTGTGTGTGTGTGTGTGTGTGTGTGTGTGTGTGTAAGGGGTGAGGATAGAAGAAGGAAGAGGTAGGAAACATAGCGCGCGATCCGTGGCCCGTTTGCTCCAGCACTTGCCTGGTGTTGATCGGAGAAACCACGGAAAACTACAAATCAGAGCAGGCGGCCGCTAGAATTCTCCTCCAGACAATTACTGTCACTAGCTGACAAGCTAGTGTCGAAAATCCTGCCACCGATGTGAATCGAACCTAGAACCTCCCGTTCAGAGGGACTGCAGCAACAGCAGTTGATGCCCTGAGCCATCTCTCTCGGTAGTCCCGTAAATGTGGTGCATGTTTTTTTAAATCGGGAGGCGGTGGTGATGATCTCTCCTTGCTGGATGGTGAGGTCCGGCGCTGGTATACCGTTTTCTCTAACCAGGTATCTCCCATCGGCGGGGCACCGCCCCAGTCGGGAGAAGCTCTAAGCTCCCGACCTGAGATAACGCGTATTGTTACAATAAGTAACCATTCTGCTAATTAATTGAGCGTATCTCCATCCACACACATATTATTGAGGCATCTATGATTCCTGCACTGGCAATACGTTGCATTGATAGTCTACTAAAAGTTCACGGGTTGAAAACAAGTGTGGCCACGTTGTTTGAAAATTTCATAGAAATTTAATATCCCGTGCTCAGTGTCACCGATGTTTTGTTTGCTAATAAACGCCTAGCGATTTTAGGATGTTTATCCATGCACAGAATTCAGCCTAGAATGTTGTAAAAAACAATGTAGGAGCAGATCCTTTGCAGTAAGGTTTCGGTATTATGTATTCACTAACGAAACGTCGAATGTTCGCACCGGTTTTATTTAAAAAATGCAATGACCAGTTATTGTTGCAACAGGTTACTAGTATAATTTTATTTCCGTTCTTTCCAGAGTAGTCACCTTGCGTTAACAAACAGATGATGGGCGCTGATACAGGTAATGAGATACAAGAATATTTCTCTTTTCTCTGTCCCTTCCACCGCTTTTCATCACCAGTGGCTTCACTGCATGGCCTCTTTACTTTTCCAACATTGTAGAAAACGCTTGTTCTGTGAGGTTGTTCTGTGAGGACCTTCCTAGATCCTTCAATGCATCACAACGAATCCTTTTCAATAACGACAAGACGGCATGTTGGATGAGAGCTACCACTGTCATGTTTTTCCTCTCAGAATAATATCCGACTTTACCTACAATGACGATGACTTGATCACCATTTCCCTACACAGACCACTATCTCGCGACATTCTAAAATCCGCGTCTAGCGTCGAGCAAGCCTTTTGTATTCCACAGTCTCCTCCGTCACTCCCTTGTCGTAATCTTGCATGTTCCTCCGCAGTCTGCTCTCCGAAAGTTGGGTCCACAGCTTTCAGCCTCCCGCTGTCTCCATTGTGCCCCCTCCCCCTCGCCACCTTTCGCGGAGTCCGTCCGCCGCCTGCGACTCAGCCTCTCGATCCAGCTTCATCTCTCCCCCACCAGCGGGCGAGCGCAGCTGCTGCGACGGATGGGGGATGGGGGATGAGGGGCGAGCGACGCAGGGCGGGGAGGGGCGGGGAGGGGCGGGGTGGGGCGGGGAGGGGCAGGGAGGAGCGGGGAGGGGAGGGGAGGGGAGGGGCGGGAAGGGGAGGGGTAGGGCGGGGAGGGGCAGGGAGGGGCGGACAGCGACGAGGAGCGAGGCGGCGGTGGACGCCGAGGACTGAGGATTTCAGCGGTGGCGACGCGGGTGAAAGGAACGAGTGAGTCGCTTGGCCGAGCCGGAACGGGAGAGTAAGTGAGAGGGAGGTTCAGAACGGGAGGGTGGAATGGTCGGGATCCAGGAGGGAGGAACGGCGGGAGGGAGGTCTGAAGGAAGGTTGAGAGACGAAGCAAGGCGACTGGGACGGACTGTGGTGGGTGGGAAGCGAATAGTCGGGTGCCGATGGATTGGGCGGAGCGGGTGAGCTACGAGGACGTGCAGGGTGAAAGCGTAGAGAGCGGGTGCTTCAGTGGGCGCCTGGGCGGAGAGGGGAGTGTGAGATAAAGAGAGAGAAGGAGGGAGGGAGGGCGAGTGAACGGGCTGGCGGGCAGTGCTGTGAGTGGTGCGGGTGGGCGGGGCGCGCCCGGCGCCTGTCATTTCCAATGCATTGTGACGTCTTTTATTTATTTTTATTTATTCGCGCGCGGGCCGTCGCGGCGCCGCGTGCAAAGTGGGTCGGCGAGGCGTCGCCGGCGCGTGCGGGGGCGGGGCGAGAAGGGGCGTGCGGGGCGGGGAAGTGGGGGGAGGGAGGGGCAGCACCCTCCCGCGGAGTCTTCCTCGCCCGGGCGGTTTAAAGAGCGATGTGACGGGAAATCCCTGCCAAGTGGAAGGGATCCCGAAGAGGCGTGGTCGTGTTTGGCAGAGTGAAGGTACTACTCAAAATATTTGGCGGAATGTTAAAGTACGTGAATGGAGAGACTGTGTAATATTTTGGGCTCTTCGAGATTTTGTGCATTTGAAAGAAAAGAAAGGGTTTTCAATCACCAAGGCAAGGAACATCAAATACTGTAAAATAAAATATTTGAAAAAGGAGATAAATTAACAATGAACTGCCATAATGTTGAAAGTATGAATTTGCTGAGACATTTGAATTATGTGTAACAATGTTCTATGTGCTTCTCTTTTTCGCAAAAAATGATAATTATAATCGCACGAGCACTGATTATGTGACAAAATGTTTGAATAATATAAGCTGCCCTGCAACAGTAAATGCACAAAAAATTGCGGGGATTGTACCAGTTGGATTGTCGGCTTCATGTCAAAAACGGAATTTCATAGGAAAAACAGGAAGACTAATACGGGTGAAGGGAACAGATTTTCAGGAAAGGGTTCAGGATTGAAATTAAAAAAATATCAACATTAAAATCATTTGAACACCTGCTTTGTCAAAATAAAATGAAGAACGTAAAAAAAACGGTAATGTAGATAAGGACTACTGTAACATATTGGATGTATCAAATTGGTAAATTTGATTATGTGTATGTGTATTTAGCAAGATGTTAGTAATGTTCAATGGATAGCAAGTTAGATTTTTCTTTTAATATATAATTTAATACGTAATAAGGCTTGTTTTCTGCGTGGTTCAGTTTTATTTCTTAATTGGAAATATGTTAAATTGTTGTTTGTTTGTTTTTTTGTATTTTTTTGTATTTATGTATTATTGGTGTATCCTACAACTGAGCGCACACTCATTTGCTCGCTGCAGAAGGCTTTGACATTTTTTTGTTTTGTTAATAATGCCATTTTCATATCATGCAGAATGTTTTTCCATTTCTGTTATTTTCGTTCAAATTTTCAATTTTACTTTTTTCAGTGAGAGTGACAAATTTTAATGAATCTTACAAAATGTATCTTATACATTTAAAAAGGTTCTTGCTCCAAGATATTTATTCATATCTGTTCGGCAATATCGACGAAATGCCTTTTGCGAGGCAGTCCTCCAAATGATACCCCGTTCACTTTTAAGGTGCTGAAAATCTAAGAAGAAATGACTGGCGGATGTATTACTTCATATTGTTCGAATTTTACGGTTGAAGAGACAAGTTATTGACATTCTTTTTGAAGGCCTTTTTTTCGCATATCTTTTCAGTAGTTTTTTTATTGTCTCTCGAAAGCTCTTTTATAAGTCAAGAGCTTTTCGTTTCTGAAATCTCGCAGTAATGGAACCTTAAATTTGAATTCAGATATGCAAGATTTGAAGAATTTCTGATTCTGAAAGCAATACTGAAAACAGATGTCATAATATTGATTTTCATAAGTTTCTCTTTTTACAGTACATGCATTGTTAAGAAGAAAAAATAAAAAAGTGATAAATTTTAGTAGTACCCTAAGATACGAGGTATTTAAGTGAGCTTTTAATTGCAATGCTGGAAAATAAATCAAAGAGCCGTTAGTCGAGTCGATTAACCAATCGAGCAATTATAATCACTCTTATTCCGAGAATATTACAATGTTTTATTTAATTTCCAATGTTTCAATCAACAAAAATAAAAACTCTTCACAATACTATAAATGTACAGCTTATGTCATGCTGTCGGCCATCAAATTGCGTGTTTGTTAGTACGTGCTTAGTAACAATTATAATCAGAGGACATTGGAGATTACATGCGGTTCGAATATAATGGAAATATTAATATAACTATAATGAAATACTGAAAGGAAAACTGAATAAGAGCAAGAATGATCTCGTGTAAATCTTCGAAAACGTACTGAAAATGTTAAGGTTTATATCCTGAATGTTCGGGAAACGACAGAAGATTAATCTGTATTTTTGAGAGAAAATACAAATCGGTTCAATGAAGACGATTACAATGTTTCCATTCCATGATAGGAGAATGTTAAGAGAAAAAAAATCAGAAGGTAAGTTATATGTTGGAATGTTCTTTTACCCGAAGTAAATTCGTAAATAATTTAGCTTAAGCTTTTTCCCAATCTACATGTAGTTTGCACATTTAATGTAGGTAGCGAAAAAACGTTAAAGTCGAGTACCCGAGTATATGATTCTGCACATAATTGTGGAATCTGTTGTTGTTGTTAATATATTTATCTTTATTACTAGAAATCCATGAATGCAACTTGAATATTCTTTTTAAATAATTTTACAGCATTATTGCACTTCCATTTTGTTATATAGAGACTATTCTCTGATTTTTGAAATCGCAAAAGGAATAACGACTGCTCATTTTAAATCTCTTGGATTATATCTTTAACTTGTATGGATGTCACTTTTGTGGGTTAGTCGTTTCCTTGCCAAGAATATAAATGACTTTTTTATCTTATGAAATTACATTTCATTTCAAATAGTATATTCTTCGGAAATAATTAATTTTCAGAATGTGTTTTACTTTTCGTGATTTTTGGTTTTAAAGCATGTTAATAATAAGTTTTTAGTTCACCGATCTTTAAAGATGTATTTTTAAAGGTCTGTAGCATCCTAAAGTTAGAACTTTTCCACCTAAGCCGATAAAGGTTTTAAAGACGCTAGTACCAACTTTCGCTAAACAAACGTTTATGCGAGGGAGAAAACCCATTAACAGCTTTCAATTTTCTTTTCGTCACTGAAATTCCTGATGAAAGTTTATTTCATTGTAATTTTTATTAAAAGATTAAGTTTATAAACATATTTCTTAATGTCGTACTGTTGATTAAAACAGCTATTACTTCATTGATATTTCTGCACTTCGCAACGATGATGTTCGCTTAAAGACAACTTTTTCACAGCCGACTATAACTACAACTATACCCAAAACAAATACTAACTATGACAATTACCTTTGATACTTTCTTAAACCATTAACGTTAGAACATTTTTGATCATGAGCATGAATAATATGAATCAGCCTTCACACATTTTTTTAGAATGTTAGCCTAAAATAATGAACCTTAGACCTGCTTCTTTACCACCCTCGGCTCGGCTCAGTATTTCGTCGGGCGCTAAATCGCTCTTCCAAACCTCACTCCCTTTTTGGTTTTGGCACACACCGTTAGCGTTGTTTAGTTTTTTTAAGCTATTATTTATTTTCTTAAATTTATTTTGTATTATCATATTGCAGTCTTGGATGGTCGAGGTGGCTAAGAGCGAGTACCGATTCAGCGCTTCAGAGCGAAGGGTCGCGGGTTCGTATCCCGCCTTGCGCATGGTTCTTTGTCCCTTACCCCACATGACGAAAAAGGATAATCGGCTATCCGAAAAAAACGTCGGGAAAAAAATATTAATTTCTATGAAATTTCATTGTTCAGTTTACAAAATCTTAAACCGAAGGATTGAGCTTATTCAAATTAATTATAAAAGTTATACTAACAATACTGAACCCTTTGAAAGTACTCAAAATTTCAAAACTACTAATCTGCGCCGCCATTGAAGCGTATTCGCCGTTCATTATTCAAATATTGCGAAGCGGCGCCTGCAGCGTGGGCGTGGTGGGCGACGGAGCGGCGCGGCGCGGGGCGGCGCGGGGCGGCGCGGGGCGGCGCGGGGCGGGGCGGAGGCGTGGCGAGCGGGAGCTAGTGGTCGCGACCGCATCGCATGGTAATTCGCGCAGATTGACTGTGACTTAACTGTCCGTCGCCCCAATTATAACGAGCGCCTGCCGCCCGCTGCGATTGTCGCCGACGCCCTGCGCTGCCAGACCTCGTGCGCGTCCGCCCGCGAGCGCTGCCCGACGCGACCGGGCACGACCCGACGGCACCCGACCCGACCCGAAGCAACTCGACAAGACTCAACGCGTATCGACACTACCCAAAGGGATCCGATCCGAACTACTCGACGAGCCAGACGAGACGACTTGGCTCTGCTAGACTCGATTTGACTCAATACGTCCTTAACCGACACGGCAAAACCCGCCCCGTCATGGCTCAACCTGACCCGACCCGGATCGACTCGGCTCGATCCGTACCGTCCCGACCTGACCCGACCCGACCCGACCCGACCCGAAACGACACATCCGACACGAGCCGACAACACACATGATACATCACAACACGACCCGATACAACATCGCTTCACGAAAAAGAACACGAGCAGGCACTATTAAATCCGCTCCGTCGGAAGAAGCGCATTTCTTAGTGAGTTATCGGTACTCATTCATTGATTTGTTTTTTCGTGACTGACAGTTTAATAACTTGAACTAAAGCTTCAGAGTAAAATTTCAAACAATAGAAATCTTAGTAAGTGAATCTTTGTGACATCAATGTATTCATTCAATTTAATTAAAGTTCCATTGGGTAGCACAATGGTCCACTTTACAGTGGAATATTTTTTTCAGGACTCGGAGAAGTTCCATTTTCGCAATAAAGATTATATTAAAACAAAATATTTTCTAAGTAAAATATACAATTTACGTAGTTTCATTATAAAATAAAATATTTTAATTACATTGTTTCTGGTAAAGAGGAATGGAAAAAGCAAAGTATGCGATCCCTCCATATTGTGATACCAGTTGCCCAATGTGGGCTCGTAGTTTTCTAATTTGGAGCTAAAAAATGCACTAGTTGCAAAAAGAATTGGAAGAACAAGTATATTTCATGAAAATAACAATTTATACAGACGATAAAGAAAAAAAATCATAAAATTGATTCAACTAAAAAATCTATTGTTCTTGGAAATATGACATTGAAAATTTTCCCATTTTTTAACGGGTTTCACGCTCCATTAATTAAGAAAATATAAAGATGAAATAATTTCAAAATTTTAAACTGTGAAATCTCTACATAGGACTACGTAATTGAACATATACATCCCATTTCTATTTGTTGACGTGAAAGAAAAATATAAAATAATGTTTACCAGCCTCCTAAAAATGGACCAGTCCAATCAAGAAAAACTTCTGTAATCCAATTTTGGTAACTCTTCCAAATAAGAAACAGGCTATACAACTACTTAAGGGACAAATTAGTCTTGCTAAGCGTATTAGGAAGCTAATAAGGACATTTGCAACGTGGAGCATGAGCGTTGCGACTATTTACTCTCTCTGTATACAATAGCTTACGATATAGGACAGAAATATCAAGTCTTCAACAACTTATAACGGTAATCTTCCTCATTGAAATGGCTTTCAACGGAAAATTGACTAATAATCCCATTAGAGCATTCAAAAGCAATCGAGCCAATTTCTATAATTCAAACGCTGGCGTGCGTAAACATACGCAAGCGGTTCAATTTAGACGCCGGTTCAAGTTGAGCAACTTTTTGCTACTTATTTCCTACTGTTTACTCAAACACAATAATAGATTACACTCTTTTCCTTTAAACATTTGACCAGCCAACTAGTGACTAAAGAAATTAATCCTATCAGGTAGCAAGTAAATTTTGGATTAACGGATTGATTGATTGATTGATTTGTAAATCATGGTGAGGTCCGACGCCGACCTAGACGTCGGCTTGCGGTGTTTTCCAAACCAGGCAGCTTCCTCTAGCGGAGCATTGCCCCAGTTGGGACATTCTCTATGCTCCTGACTGGTCGGTCTCCCGACATGTGTGATAGTGTAGAGCATCTAAGTACATGTGTGGGTAAGTAAGAGGGAGAATAGGACAAGAAAGAGGAAGGAAAAATCGCGCGGGGTCCGTGGCTCGTTTCTTGAAGAACTTCTCCGGCATTCGGCTGGTATTGACCAGAGAAACCACGGAAAACTACAGATCAGAGCAGCCGGCCGCTAGAACTCTGCAGATAGCGGCCAAACTCGGCCTCGCTATCAAGCTAGTTTCGAAAATCCAGCGATTGTCGAGCTTCTAACCCAGGGCCTCCCGACCAGAGGCATTTCAGTGACATCAATTCATGCCCCGAGCCATCTAAGCCGGTATTTAGCGAATTAAATTAGTAGAAGGCGGCGGAGCTGGAGCATTCCTCTGTATATATTTTCGATTGTGGTATCAATAACGCCGGCGCTGCTGAAGACGGCTCTACGCAGGGGCAACAGAGGATCTCTGGACGAATTCCGTCGATGTTTTCTCGCTTTCTCTCACCGTTCTGCAGAGGTGCCGACAACGGCGGTGGCGCCAGCGGTTCCCAACGGAAAGAGAAGTAGAAGAAGACGCAGAAAGTTGGACGGATCCCGGCGCCAGGGACTCAAGCGGTGGCGGCGGAGCAGACCTCGAGATTTAACGCAAAGGAGGGAAACGTGAAAGATGAAAAGTATAAAGCTGCCCGCCTCAAGCGCTCTTTGGGAGGGCCATTCTCATTGTGTTCTTTTCAGGCGCCGCGCGTTCCCTTTTGTTTAACTCTCACTGAGTTCCAACGCTCGTTCTCGTGAGGATGGTCACAATTCCGCCGACTTTACGGCGCTGCCGCCTCGCAACAGCGAGCGCGCGGCGGCGGGAACTAGCACGCAACGCTGGCGGAGGTGCGGCGCGACGCCCGGCGACGCGGCAGACGCTCCTGCCTTTGCGACGCGCCTTTGACGTCTGCCCGCGTCGCCCTAGCAACCAGTTAAATACGAGCGCAAGGGTCGATCAGAGGTAGTTTTTAGACAGCCGATTGTAAGAGGAGTTTACTTTAGGACATGCCAAACGCGCTAAAAGTTCAATTTTTAGTACTAGTGCTGAAATTGAGACGATGCGCAAATGTTTAAATAAAACTATGAATGCAACAAAGAAAATAGAATACTTTCGTCTGATCGCATCAGCTACTACCACACGTTAGTACATAGTTCTTAGACGAGACTGAAGCTTCTGCCTTTGACGTCTGGCTGCGTCGTTTAAATACGAGCGTAAGGTTCGACGACAGGCATCTTTTACACAGCGAATAGTAAAAGCGGTTTCCTTTAGTGCATGAAAAACGTGCTAAAAGTTCAATTTTTATTACTAGTGCTAAAATTGAGATGATGCGCAAATGTTTAAATAAAACTGTGAATACAACAAAGAAAATAAAATTCTTTTGTCTGATGGCATCAACTATTACTAAACTTAATGTAAAATAGTACATAATGAAGAGATTTGTATACTTTAATTTAAATGAAGAAAAGTTCTTCGGCCTATCGGCGTCATGTTATAACTTTTCGTTCTCGCAAAATAGAAAGCGAATTGTACATCTCATATTATATCATCAAACCGATGTAGAGAAAATAACAGATGCGGATGAAGCTCGCAAATAGAGAAGTTAAGCCAGGTTTGAAACCAATTACGATATATTTGTGATATCTGCTATAGTGTGTCGTTCAATACTTTTCGTACACGATTTCTTGGAATATATGTAGTCATCAGCCGTCTTTACGTATAGCTCATTTGTATCGACTGTTCTTAACGGCCTGCAAACTGTTAAATCCTTAATGGACGCCGGCCGTTCCCTTGTTTTGAGTGTTAACTCAATATTAATAATAAAGTATTCCGAAAAACTATTTAATTATTTTAATATTATATTAGCAACACTACCAGAATTTTTCTGTGGGGAGTGTTGTGTGTGAACTGTCCTGTTAGTTCTTGTTTTGTTCTAAAGAATTTTTCACATACGCTGAATTTCCAATTTATTCTTATTTCTTTATTTGTACTTGTTTTTATTTACAACAATCAGTTCAATTGATATACTGAACGTCTTCCATTATAATAAAAAAGTAACAAATGTTATTTTTGATTATGCGTCATCAGCTGTTAAGGGGGAGCGGAAACTGAAGTTTCGGTGCACCACTGCTACTGTACAAAACAAGTTCTCATTCGCATTTGTTTATATATCCGGTAAAAACACGAGAATTACAGAGTGAATTTGAATGCGGTTTTCACCATTGTTTAGAATGTTTATCCTGAAAGGACGTGATGTTAATACTATGATATTTCATTTAAACATGACTCAGTAATTAATATTTTCCAAAATATCACGAATGGTAAATAGAGCCGGTTTTTCCTGGATCATTCTCAATTTCCTGATACATTTCACAGCCATCAAATGGCGTAGCAAACCTACTCTTCTTGGTGAGTTCATTTGCAATAGAAATATTAACTTTTACATGGAATTCTCAATTAGATTTAAGGCGCTTCGAAATCAGCAGCATTTTTTGTTCCAATAAAATGAACGTTGCGCAATGTGAGCCATTAATGGCAATGCAAAGCATGGCTTGGTAGCCCAGGGCAGTGCATGTTGGGGCGAGGCGGGCATGGTCGGGACCAGGCGAGTCAGGGGGGAATGGGACTAGCCGGCGTCTTTAAATTGAAATTACTATAGAATAGAAGAATAGAAATAAGAAATTAGCTTCAATGAAGTGTTGAATTTTGTAATAGAGAAAATGTGGAGTGTTGTTTCAGCTAATGTAGTACTGTACAATATGTATCATATTGTCAAACTCGTAGACAGCAAGTCACGGAAGCTGGAACTTTTTACTCGTTTGTGTGAATAAAAAAGAGGAATGTATTTCCCCGTCTAGATATACAGGTGTCTGAGAAAAAATGTTACGAACTTCTAGGACATACAGGAAGTAAAAAATTATCATATTTTCCCACTGATCATGTAGCGGAAAACTTCATATAACGATGTTACACCTATGCTAAATATCACATGTGTAGCTTCATTTTATGATATAACCCACCATATCTTCTTCAAACAGTGATTATCTTAAACTCTCTACATGCGTTCGCAGGTTATAACATTTATTCTGAGACATCCTTAATTCGAACCACTAAATAAGATATCCTCCAACTAGTAAATACGAGTATACATTAGATTCACAAAAGTTTTTTCAAAGAAGCTGTCTTCCGCCAATCCTTTTCTAATGCTTCCCCTGGATTTTCATTGCTGAGATTCCTGCAAGTGCCGAGAGCCATCCTATTTTTCCCGCCCGACGAGCATTGGCCCGGGCTCCTCGTAACTCGCGGGCGCCGTTCCGTGCGTATGCTCCATGAAACTTCGGGCGCTGGCGCGGCGCGGGGGCGCCAGGCAGCCCTAGAAATACGAGTGGATCCGCGCAGGCCTACGCAGTCCGCCTGCGGAGCGGGGGCGACCAGGGGTGGGAAGTGGGCGTGGTACGAGCTGAAAGAGCATACGCCGGAGCGAACAAGAAAGAAGGTGGAGGGGGAAGGATGATGTTAATTGATGTATTTATTGACTGATTGCTTATTTTGCGTTTCCGGGCGGGTAAACCGCTGTGGTAATTAGTTCCATAAGTGTAGTGTCTGTTTTATCTGGAGAGGTGGCAGTGTTCCTCCCCCGCTGGAAGGTGATAGCCGGCGCTGACCTACAAGTTGGCTTGTGAGGGGTTTCACCCTTCAAGTATCTCGCGAAGCACTGCCCCAGCCAGGTCTAGATATATGTTCCCGACAGGCCGCCCGATGTGCATGGTAGTGAAGAGAATTTCTGTGTGTGTTCGGAGCTAGAAAAGGACAAGAATAAGAACAAAGATCGCGGGGATCCCTGTCCAGTTTGTTATAGTATTGATGACAAGGTTAATTGTGGATGTTAAAAATAGGTACTATCTTCTGAACGCCTATTTCGAGAATTGACGTCTATTTATCAGTCTATAGGGGTAACAAGGCAGTTGGAAGTCTGAGGTGAGGTAACGAGACAATTGTTCAGAAGAACTAGTCGCAAAAACACAGAGTGGTAGAAAACAGGCATGGGTATTTTGATTTCTTCTAAGGAAGTAACAGACAGTAGCTATTCACGTAAGCGAGCTGCATCATAATTAGACACACAACAACCAGAACACAAGGCTCGTTTCGTGGACGGCAGGGAAGGGCTGACGGAGCTTGAAAGGGCCGGAGTAGCCACGCGGAGAGGGCAACGGGGACCGGCGCGTCGCTACCGGCTGGCGGGGGGGGGCAGGGGGGAGGGAGCACGCTATCGCGAGACCCTGGCGTGCGATAGGACCTCCGGCGTGGCGCCGTCCTGCGCCGTCCCGCCTCGTCCCGCACTGTCCCGGACGGTCCCCAGGGACCCATTCTCCGGAGCGGGCTGCGCGCACGCCGCCGTCCACCCGCCTCCCCCCACCCACCCCATCCCACCCCTTCCCCCGACCCCGGCGCGCCGCGTTCTTCTGCAGTACGTGCGGCGAAACTAGAGTCCGGACGACGAGCGAGAAAAAAAAGGAAGAAGGAAAAACGAGCTCGGGAAAGCTGCGCGCTGGCGTGGCGTGGCGTGGCGCGGCGCGGCGCGGCGCGGCGCGGCGCGTGTTGCGACACGTCCTCTGAACGAGATGGGTTATCTGGGCGCGGAGGGGCAGCGCGGGCAGGGTGGGCGGGCTGCGGTGGGGGCGAGTTACGGCTAATAGAATCGCGCTTTTCCTGCCAAGTATTTTCAGTGGTTCGAAAGCGTCACCGCTTATCAATGCGTGTAATGAGCAGAGTATGTAATGATATGCAAGAGGGTTATGTTAGACGTTGGTTAGGTGTGTGTTTAATGTACCAGGCTTTTGGGTATGTTTCGATAATACAGTAACATTTTACGACTCCTTATCAGCGCAATGAGCGGCAACCCGCTTGCCGTGGAAGTCTAATCGAGTAGTGGGCAGTTTGGGTAACAATCTTTTATTTCAACCCCAAATCACACGAACATTTTGCAGATTCTGGTAAACGTTATGTGCGTAGAATCATTATTTTAAAATATTCGTTTAAACACTTTTTTTTTGTGGTTGTAAAACTTCAAATTCTAAAGCGATAGGATTCAAGACTTGTGCTTAGAATGATTTCTTTTTCTTTATTTCTTTGTGGTTTCAATTAGTCTTTCTTTATTTGAAAAAATATGTTTAGCCTTTCATATCAATGTACGATTTTAATAATATAAATTTCATTTCATTTTATATTGAAGTAAAAAATGAATGTCTTACCATAGCACATTACTCAAGTATTTAAAACTTTCAAAGATTTGGATTATTTAAATGGAAATACCGTTGGTATGATTACAGTGTCGTGAATAATTCAGCGAAACATCAGTATGAATTAGTCATTTAAGTTAATTATTCATTTAGTGAAATCCAGTGCAGATATACCAACAGCAATTGATCAGGCATATATTTCAATGTATGTTAGGCTTAGTCAAATCAAATTCAACAAAAAAAACAACGAGAAAACAATAACGATATGCATGAGTGACCTTCATCCGCAGTTTTCTCGCACGCTTCAGGTATTACGTGATGGCACATTTCCTCGCAGCTGGGCGTCACAACACGCCCGCTGAGATTCCTTTGCTCATGGGTAATGCTTCGAATCCATTTCGGGGAAATTCCGTTGCTGAGCATCGCCCGAGAACGGAACCCCGACCCCTGGGCGGCAGAGAGCTCGCGGGTCGATGTGCGCCCGCCGGCGGCGGAGGTGAGAACGTGCTGTAGGAGGATGGAGAGGGAGAAGGAGGCAGAAGAGGTGGGGGAAGGGGAGGCATAGGTGGGGAAAAAGTGAGAGGCATAGAAGAAACGGAGGAGGAAGTGGAGAGGCTGGCGGCAGGGGAAGAAACGATGGAGTCGTCAGGGGGGGGTGTCGTCAGGCGGCAGGGGAGGGGGTGGAGGGAGGTGGAGGCGACTGAGGTGGCAAAGACGGGGAGGCGGAGGAGGAGGAGCGGACCGAACTGTAAGCGGTAGCGGAGGGGGGTACGAGGTGGGATCGGAAGAGGACGCGCAGGAGAAGGCAGAGAAGGTGAAGATGGAGGTGGAGACGCTACTGGATGTGGCGGTGGGGAGGGGGCTATGGGGCGAGGGGGGCAGAGGCGGGGCCGCCGCGGCGGAGGTCGCCGCTGGAACACGAAGGCCCAGCCGGGGAGGGGCAGCGCGGGGGCGGTGTAGTCGGATGGAAATGAAGTGTTGGTGTCTGCGCGCGATGAGATGGAGGCAGGGCAGCAGGGAGGGCGACGCAGTTCCCGGAGACAGCGCAGCGTCGGACGCAGCTGAGGACCAGGTGAGGACGAGGTGTGGGGTGGGGGAGGTGGCGTGGCGGAATGGATGGTGTAACAAGAAGCTGCACGAGCAAGGCTGGGTGCTTGAACAGAATGACAGAGTGCAAGGAGGAGGAGGAGTTGCAGGAGCAAGCGGAATTCACGACGGTAGCCAAGACGAAGACAACTACGAGCCGCAAACGCTGCTGACGGAAAGAGCAGTGAAACAGGAGAGTAGCGACAAACGCTGGAGTCGAGGACGGCTCTTGAGGACAATAAGTTGAGGACAGCTGTTGGCTTGGAGGGAACAGGAGGATGTCTGGAAGCCTTGGACGGCGTGAAGGTCGGAATGCCTCACGCGAGGGCGAGAAAAAGAGAGCGGATTACAGAGATACGCCCAGTGCAGCAGAGATGGCTGCAGCAAATCATTAAAGCATAAGGATACAAAAGTGGCCGCAGTACAAAGGAAAAGTTAGAAATAGAAAACGGCGAAAGTGACTGGAATCGAGGTCAAGAAAAGCTTGCGTGATTCTTTGCTGTTTCCAGACGCGTCAACTAATATGATCATTAGTCCCGTTAGAGTAGTGAATGTTTTATCCCAGGAGGTGGCGGCGATTCTCCTCCGCTGGGTGATGAGATCCGACGCCGACCTACAGGTCGGTTTGCAGAGAATTTCCCCTCTACTCATCTCTCCCCACAAGGGCACTTCGCTAGCGTGACCAGCTCCAAGCTCCCGACTGGTCTCCAGCCAAGTGCTGTTGTCGAGGTTTGTCAGGGGATTGTTCCCACATTTGCCTGGCATTGCTAGAAGAAACCTCGGAAAACTACCAATCAGAACAGCCCGCCAGTAGAATTCCCATTCACACAGCGACTGAATTCGACCTAGCTATCTTGCTAACGTTGAAAATCCGCTGCCGTCGTGACTCGAACCGCAGTACCTTCCGGTCAGTCGCTGGAGAGACAGCGGCAATGCTGGCTCTAAGCTACACTCAGCCGGAGTGAGGAAAGGAGAGATTGAGGGTAGGACAGGCAAACAGCTAGAAAAACTCTAGAGGGTGATTGAGAGAGTCGGGGGCTGGGAACAGCGAAAACGGCTGGGAGGGGGCGGGGCCTTGCGGGGGAGGTGGAATGCCCTGTAAACAGCGCACGTCGCGATGGAGGGTGGTGGGAGGGGGAGGCGCGGGTGTCGCCGGGAGGGCGCACATCCCACTCCGCCGCGCCGCGCCGCGCCGCGCCGCGTCGCAGGTGCCCGCCTGCAAACACCGCTGCGTGCCTCCTCGCTTCCTCGCTTCGGCGGATTCTACTACTGTTTGCCCGGAACGACCTATTTGTTTGCAGTGCGCCACGGCACTTGCCAGGGAACTAAGATAGAACAAATTTTCTCATCTATCTATTAACGAAAAAATATTAAGTTTGAGAACATCTTTCTGATGTTGACACATTTGGAAAAACCCTTGAACTGGGAATACAAAGAATCTCTCAAAGTTTAGTAGGAAAAGAAAAAAATATTTAAATATTGGAAAATTTGGACACTAGACATTTTGTCGAATTCCATGCTGAAAAGAACGACGAATATTCAAAATATCATGGAATTTGAGTTACTAAAGATCAAATTATTGAGGTTTTACGGTACATTCAACATCACTGTACGACCATTGATGTTTTCTCACAATCCTGGATACGTAAAATCTGTGCATTCCAGGTATTAAGCTGTGAATTTTCCCGAGAAATCTACCCAGAATATAATTGTGTTTTTAATCTTTCATATTTTCGTGTACAAGTTCCATATATAAAAAAGAAAACATTTTTTCTTTATTATTTCGCTAAAGGATATTAAATTGCAGTGAGAATTCAAGGATGAGCACAAATAAAATTGCCCATCTCATAATCTCAATTGCGGAACTGCCCATCTCAGATATTTTCTTCCAGAATCAGTTGAGGTGACAAATATATTTAGTTGGTTGCATATTCCATATGTTTCTTTCATATACTTAGATTATTGACGATATAGAAATGTTTTAGTATATCTAAGGATTAAACAAGTAGGGATAATTTTCTTCTGCAGAGGTCTGTATAAAATACACAATACATAAAAAATCATTCTCAAAGTAGCTTGATCTTCACTATTTGAATTAGTAGAAAAACATGTTAATCATTATTCACATGAACGAGGTGTAGTAATGGCAGAATCATCAGTCCACCAATTCTCAAATAGAGTCCTTAGAGCGACAGATCGCGTCCGAGGCCGAGGAAGAAGGCAGAGCCCTGCGATACGGCATTCCCCGGAATTATTAAGGAGGAACGCGCCGCAGGAAAAAGTAGGCGAGCAGGGACTTCGCGGAGGCGGCGGGGGCGGCGGGGGCGGCGGGGGCGGCGGAGGCGGCGGGGGCGGCGGGGGCGGCGGGGGCGGCGGGGGCGGCGGGGGCGGCGGGGGCGGCGGCAGGGGCGGCGGGGGCGGCGGGGGCGGCGGGGGCGGCGGGGGCGGCGGGGGCATGGGGGCGGCGGGGGCGGCGGGGGCGGCGGGGGCGGCGGGGCGGCGGGGGCGGCGGGGGCGGCGGGGGCGGCGGGGCGGCGGGGGCGGCGGGGGGCGGCGGCGGGGGCGGCGGGGGCGGCGGGGCGGCGGGGGCGGCGGGGGCGGCGGGGGCGGCGGGGGCGGCGGGGGCGGCGGGGACGGGGGGGGGGGGGGGGGGGGGGGGGGGGGGGGGGGGGGGGGGGGGGGGGGGGGGGGGGGCAGGGACAACGGCGGTGGAAATGGCGATGGAAGAGGTGGGCGACGAGGTGGCGGTGGCGGCGGTGCGGGAGGTCGAATGCGCTAATGGAACGGAATGAAATATGAATTCGTGCACGGTTAACAGCGGTTTGGAGATGAAAGCGGAGCGAGTGTGGGATGTGGTGGAGTGTGGCGGGGTGTGGCGGTGTGCGGCGCGAGAGCCCGCGCGCCATTGTGCAGATCCGCCGCCCCCGCCCCGGAGTCTTGGAGCCGTGCCCGAGCGGCTCCGCGGCGGCTCGGCGCGCGCCTTCTATGTGGAGGCGGGAGTGCTGATGGTGGTGGTGGTAATAGGGGTGAAGATCAATAGTATAGTGATAAAGGGATGGTAATGTAGTTAAAGGCAATTGTTGGTCAAATGATGATTCTAAATGTACAGCCCGAATTACGAAAATTGCACAAAAGAATTGGATGTCCTTTGAAATTCGTATTCAATCCCACTATAAGAAAATGACAAATATTCTACCCTGAAAGTCTCAATTGAATTAATACTGAATCAATGGATCCAATGATGCATTTATGAGACAGACGAAATTGTAGTTAGTCCAAAAGGCTCCTTATTGTACAGTAAATCACATACAATTTATCATATTTGCTATCAGAGTTTCGAAATGTAGGACCTGACTGTAAAGAAAATTGATAGTATGAAATAGAAGTGAGATAAAGTCAAAACAGCAATTAAACAATATTTTGAAATTCTTTTAATGTACATATTTTTTGCTACAAAGACATTACAATTTTCCAACTAATCATTGAATGTATTTTCCAGTCACAAGAAAAGGGTATCTTCTTCACTGAGTTCAAAATACTTAGTGCTAAATTCTACGCTATTGGTGAAACGATTATGTTGATGTATTAAGATTTTCTAAGTCATAGTCTTTTTAAAGAAACCATCTGTCGGCCACAATCTACGCAGTCGAGATATGAAATATTCCACTATTTGAAGGAAGTATCTGATGAGGAATATATTTTAATGAAAGTTGTCATCACGGGTACTGTGGGCGACGAGGGGAATTTATTCCGTGTCTGTGGATGTTATATAGTGCGCCAGTGGCACCTTGCTGGTAAATGAGCTACCAACACATATTACGTTGGTAGTCCGAGCAGTTGTTTAAAGAACGTAAATTGCGTACTCGCCAAATCGTAACTGAAGTGTTGTTCCCTTCACTTCTTTGCCAGTCATTCGGTTGCTATCATCATAAATGCAATTTTTAATAACAAACACTCAATCGGCTCAGAGTGAAGAGATTTTACTGACGCACTGTAGAAGACGCTCAATTTCAATTGACTATTACTTTATACGAAAAATAATGGGAGAAGGGCGTTATTAATGAGGTTTCCAAGACTTATTAATGAGGTATATGAGATAAATATTTTACGGTTTTTCAGGATGTACGTGGGATTCAGACACGGAAATATAACCCACCTAGAGCTATTCATAAGGTACACAAACAATAAATGTAGTACACAAAGAATTGGAATCAACACAATTGTAATAAAAAAGAAAATCGCCTAGTTTCTTCGTTTGACCAATCCTTAAGTGAATAGAATACATTGTTACCGTTGAACATTCGCTACATAATTTGTCAATGAAGGTGCTGATTTATCCGTTTTAAAGAGACATGGCGAATAGAAAAGTAGTTATATTGTTCACAAATATGCAGTGTTTTTTATGGAAAAGAGTAAAGAAATCCGCACGATGCAAGGAGGTGAATGTTTCGTGGAAATGTTAACAAAAGAAGCAACTATGTCAATATATCATCTTTCTGTTCTGATAATACGTTTTGATAATAATAATTGAATTAAATACTGAATGTACTGTCACTGTAAATATTTTATTTATAAAACATCTGTATACCGACATTTATATTTTATTTCATTAATAACTTATTTATTTATGTTTTTGAAACTATAACTATTGCAATAAAGTAAATTCAGAGTCAAAAGTAATATCAGTGCGATAAAGTAGCACATTACACACTGTTTCCGAGACAGTAAAAGACAAAATGCGATCTAGAATGGAATAAATATAATTTCATTGGTCTGGTTTTAGAGCTCGGGGGTAACAAGTATTTTGAAAATCTACAGTGAAATGAACTAAAAGCTACAGATATAAACTGGTTTTGAAACCATGCTGTCTCTGACTGACACACTATACTCCGTTTGATGTTATTAACAGTATTTATTTAAAAATGTAGCACCTTTTTTCTTTTCTTGTGAATACAAGTTGACAAATAAAAGACAAAGAACATCGTTGATGTAGACTCATTGCAAAGTCGTGATACTTGTAAAGTTCCCAGGGCTCCACCTCTTCAACGCATCAAAGAACATTCATCTAGGCGTAAGCCCCTTCCTAACCGGCCGGTGTACCTCAAGGGCGGGGCGCGGAGACCCGGTGCAAATGCTACCTCAAGTTCTGTTTGAGCGAGACGTCGCATCTCCAGGGACGCTGCTCCCAATGATGAATATTTAAGTTATTCCTGGAATGGTGGACCCATAAATCTCGAATTCCCCGCTCGCCGCCCGCCCGGTGGGCTCGGTTCCCGCTATCGCCCGCCCCGAGCGCCCGGGCAGCGGGCCTCAGGAGGCTGAGTGCTGGCGCTGAACGCCGCAACGAGAAGAAAGCAGAGGCAGGGGCGTCGACAGTTTGCACGCTTTATTAGATGCCGTGCACGTTTCTTACAGGGAGGAAACACATAAACTGCTTCACATCAAACCTATAAATTAAATGTGTCAACTTGCGATGAGATCAGAGATGAAAATGTGTTTCCCCCAGTTTGTAGGATTAAAAAGTGGTAGCCTCTGCTCTTAATCCATCGCTTTGCAATTTTCCATGATGCATTTGACATTTGACATGTCTCTTCTGGCCGCAGGAGGGTTGTGTTGTGATAAGGGCGGCGATCAACCCAGGAAATAAAGAAAAGCTGCGAGTTCATCAAATCAGATGATATATATATATATATATATATATATATATATATATATATATATATATATATATATATAAACCTTTAGGCACTAACTCCGATTTTCAACGTCGTAACGCTCTGTGAATTTTATATCATTCATATTTTCTTATAGTCTTTAAAACAATATCTGTAGATTCTTTTAAAACATTTCGACTCTTTCTTTCATCCACCAAATCCATTTCTATGTCCGGCGTTATATTTTTTAAATCAACTTCTTACGTTACTATCGTAATACTAAAATATACGATGAACAGTTGTTCAAAATTTGTTTACAAACATGCTCTTGCATTTTACGAGATATTGAGGAAATTTTTTTAAAAATGGAACTATAGATATTTCTTTAGTCTACCATGATGGACGTAAAAAGACGAATCGAAGGATATACATATTGTTAGTTAGATAAGAATTTTTTTCAATAATTTTGAATTTGACGCCTCGGTGTTTCACGGATATTTTAACGCCCCGAGCGCTCGTTAACAGGGATAACGCTGTGTGACCGCGGGTGGTGGACATTTACATTCAACATATCCCTTAAATACAAGTCGTAAATAAATCGAAATTGCTCAAAAAGTGTATATCTAACATATGACAATGTGTATATCATTGGATTCGTCTTTTTAAGACCATTTTACCAAAAATATGTATAGTTCCTTTTGAAAATTAATTACCACAATAACTCGAAAAATACAAGTTATAAAACGGAAAAGAATATATGTATAAACTAGCCCCATTCCCTCTTGCACTTCCGTGAAAACTGCATTGCAATCACTTCAACTGTTCAAAATTTACAGGAGCTAAAGTTACGTGACGCACCCCATATATTCATATATATATATATATATATATATATATATATATATATATATATATATATATATATGGGGCTAGTTTAATAAATATAATATCAAAGCACATATTTTATGTTAAATTACATTTAGAAGGAGAATGTGCGAGAGGAGTAATTGACTCCTTTCTCTCTCCTCAGAAAACGTCTCTTATGCCTCCTAAGGTACACGGAAATGGGACAAACAATACTACCTAAAGATTTGGCGCTTTGGAAACATCTTGCATATTATGAGTAATATGGACAATTCGCCGGTCAAACCAAAATAATAAAGTCGTATAATAATTTTATAGCTTTAGTGTGACTACGATGAACTCAACGATGACATATCAGTAATGTGAATAATGTAATTGTTTCTCGAAAAGTATATTATAGAATTTCACTTTTGAAACTCTGAATCTCGTCGAATGTTTATATTAGCCTTAATATTTCAGAGAGAGAGGGAGAGGGAGAGGAAGAGAGAAGAACAGAGAGGAAGGGAGTGAGAGGGAGCAAGAAGGAGGGAGAGAGGGAGAGAGACGGAGAAAGTGAGAAAGATATAAGGAAGGGGAAGAAATTGTTTTTGAGGCATAGCGTTTTCACTTGAAGAATTTCACTTGAATTGAATGAGAACGGTCAGAATATGGCACCTTCATAAAATGGTGACAGAACAGGTAGCTGATATGTTTCGGCAAATAGTCTCTCTTCGTTTGTAGATAAGACAGGATCTTTTGAGCTGCCCTTTCGGGCTATAAATGTAGGCTCTATCTCACAAAGTAAATCTCATACGAAATTTCGGTATTCCTGAATTCAATCTGTTGGCAAGGAGTTCCTGTTAAATATGGATCAGTATTGAAACATGTACCATATCATACATGTTGTATGATATTTGAAAACATCCTTGAGATCTGATAATCTGCTTGGGGAATGTGTTCAAAAGAAGAGCATTTGAATAATGTATGAAAAGCGAAATGAGTAGCAATATAGAATTCCTCTCTTTTGAAATATAATACTTATCAAAACTGGCATATGTTTTGAAAGAGTTTGTGTAATAATTTTGTGAATTAAAAACTCTTCCCTTTATCTCATGTGACCACTTGCCCATTGCAATAGTAAAATTATGTTGATTCATTCATTTTGATGATATTTCCCCATTGGATCCCATATTTCTCTTTATTTAGATGAGATTTATTGATGAATGATATTTTTAGTTTTCTTTTTCTTGAACATTAATCTTGCACAAACGTTATCACAGTCTTCTTTTCTAAATTTTATAATATGATTACATCCAGGCCAGGGAAACTTTTTACAATAAATTGTTGTCATTTTTAACATTTTATTTCTTCTCTAATTTTCAATTTGATTTCATGTTCTCGTGTAGTAAGATGATATCGTTTTTTCAGCTCACAAATATATTACAAGAAATAATGTTTATTACATGGAACAGTTCGTATAAAATGGGAAACAAAATACATTTATCAAAAGTAGATTCGTCCGTACGTTTAAAAAATGCGTTTTAAGAAACTTGTGCCCAGCCTGAGGCCCCTGCTGAGCCATCCTCCCAATGTTATCGCGAGCCCTGAGGACAGCGGCGCAGCTTCAGAGCATAAGCGGATGCTGAACATGCTCGCGCGAAACGCTACCTCGAACGGCATGGGAGTGTCTCTCTTTGACCTTTGGAGAGAGCGACTGCGGCGGCGGCGACCGGAATTCGAGCTGCCGCCCCCGCCGCCCCCGCCGCCCCCGCCGCCCCCGCCGCCCCCGCCGCCCCCGCCGCCCCCGCCGCCCCCGCCGTCCCCGCCGCCCCCGCCGCCCCCCGCAACCACCGCTCCCGGAGGCGACGGCTTACCTCCGCCGAGCAGACCGGCGTGCGGCTCTTGTTACCATTAGACCTGCGGCGAGGAGCAGAAGGAGCTGTGGACGGGGAAGGGGCGGGGCGCGGAAAGGCCTGGGCGGAAGGAGCCGCGCGCAGCGACAAAGCGACGCGCCAAGCACCGCACGAGAGACGGCATCTGACCAGAGCAGTCGGGCCACAGAATAAGGAAACGGAGATATACAATAAGAAACGAGATACAATGAGGCTAATAATGATTCGAAAGAACATACAGAGAAGACAATAATATAAGGAGACGGTTGAGGTTAGTTCAGAAACAGCATTGTCACTGTCTCTGCAGCGACTCTGATCTGGGAGGCCCTGAGATTCGAGTCCCGACGGTGTCTGGTCTTTGACACTAGCTGTCAGAAGGAGAAAACTAGCAGTCGGCTGCTGTGACCGGTAGTTTTTGTAGGTTTCTCCAATGAAGACCAGAAAAATGCCGGAGTATTACCCTAACAAACGGGCCGACACGCACACTTTCCTTCATTTTCCTTGTCCTATCATTTCCCATTACACCCACTTACACTTAAATGCACTACACTACTACACATGTTGGGAGACCTGTGGGGAGCTAAGAATTTATCATGGCTGGAGTGGTTTCTCGCTGGGAGAAATCTATGTACATAAAGGTGGAATCCCTTGCAGGTCGACGTTAAGATCGGTGCCCTAATTGACTATCCATGAGTGAAAACGTAATAAAACGTTTACGACATTAACGGGATTAAGGATCATATCAGTTGAATGCCTAGGAACATCAATCATAATAAGGTAACACGAATAGATAGCATGAAAAAAGTATTTTTACGGAAGGAAGGAGTTAAATTTAAAAAAAGTCTGAGCAACGGAGATCTCATTGAAAAGAATGTGCAAGAAATATAATAGCAAATTTCAGGAGATATGTGCGACATGGGTCTCATGTAAGAATGTGCCTGTATAAATCCACGCAACCTATGTACTGAGAAATTAAAATTTAACGTGCTCTTCAGAGGTACGAACACATGCACAGTATTTCCATTGAGTGGTTAGTTTCAAAGATGTGATGAAATAACGTTGAATCCATCAAAAATTGTCTTCCACAGAGTGAGACAGTGCTGTAGGTGTCGAATATTCCAAATTGGAAAAGGAAACGTGGCCTTCGAAGGGATTGGGTAAAGAATAGAGGGGAATGACGTTGGAAGGTGAATCGAGATGTAAAGCTTTATTGGCAAAACATTGTTCTATAGGAATGCGTTGAGCTGCTTCCAGAGAAGGCGAAGGAATTCCCAGGAAGAAGAGCTGAAGCATTCCAAAATACCTCAGGTAACAGTGAATAAATGCCGAGTATTCCTTTTTCTTAGCAACTTGAGCTTTTGAATTCAGACAGTATACATCTGACAATTACACGGAAATGACGTTATTAAGTAGATTATTCTTAATAAAATACTCATTAATACTCTTTTATAATTGAATATTTTGTTCCTTAATGCACAGTCTGCGTTGTAGTGCTACAAAATTCTAAACGGCGCTCCCGAACTCACACAACATACGACGCATCTTTGCATTACAATTACCAGTATAAAACATGCAACACAATTTTGTGTAACCCACATTCTCAGTAGTAAAATCACATTACACGCAAAAGTACACAACATACGGGGTGGCACAAGCCCCACAAATAACATGTCTCATTAGCCTATTTCTTCCGCGCGCAACGGGGCGCCGCCGCAGGGCGGAGCGGGGAAGAGTGAGGCGGGGCAGGGAGGGGCGGGGAGGCGCTCGTATTTGCATCGAGCGTAATAAACCCTTAAAGTCCCGGCCGTCGGGGCCAGGGGCCGAGCAGCGCAGCGCAGCGCGACGGGGGCGGGGTGGGGCGGGGCCGGGGGCGGGAGCGGGGGCGGGGGCGGGGCGGCAGCGGGGGCGGGGACAGTGCCAGCGGGGCCGCGGGCGGCGAGCACGTAATCTGGCGTAAGCGTCATGGGACACGCCGGTCGCCGCCTCCGCCGCCCCCACCCCTCCTCCTCCACGCGCCGACGCCGCGGGCTGGGGAGGGGAGGGGACGGCATGGCGCAGAGGGCCCTCCCCTCGCCGAAGCCCTATTGCGGACGGACGAAATCGGTTCAGCCCAACTGCAGCCAAACGACTAGAATGTCACACAAAAATGCCCCGAGGGGGAAGATAATTTTCTAGCTCCGGGGACTGCGTTTTGACTCGCTACGAGCCCGCTCGTGCGGCGGATGCAGGCGCTGTGCCATCTTTTAGAACTAGTAAATTCTACACGCTCCTTTGCAGTCACTTCGTTGCTTTATAACTGTAATTATTCTAGAATAGTAACTCAACATTTTGTAATTATGAAAGAGCATTCAATAACTCTATAGTTTCTATACTCTACCCACAAATAAGACTGATTTTTTGGGACATGATTCCGTTGGAAGAATAAAACTGAAAAATGAAAAAATGGAAAAAATCGACTTCACTATTTGGATTGAATGTTAAAACACTCATTTTTCAAACACCTTCGATAGAAACTTTTGGTGACAGGTTTGATAATCATGATGAAGTGCATTTGGTTCATGATACTGTTAAATCAAAACATGGAACGTGTATATTCACATTCTGGCTTTTCGCAACATCAACATAGAGAGGGAGGTTTTAGGAAGATGAGGCGATTTCATGAGGTAGGCCCCCCAAGGGTGCGCAGGGGTTGCTGCACTTGGATTGCTTGAAAAAGACAACAAAACATTACAAACATTTAATGTTGGTTCAAATGTAAATAAATTGCGACATTAAAGAATGTGTACAGCTCCGAGAAAAAAACAGTTTAAAAACTTACTTTTTCTTGAGAAGGTTTATCAAAAAAGTAACAAAAATCTTCGTATGTGAAATTAAATATTTTCTACAATACACACGCGATGGTAGTAACTATTTATCAATGAAATTAAATGTCAATATTTTAGAAAATTAGAATGTCAGGTTGTGAAATTATTTAAATTTCTTCGTCCAAGCTACATAAAACCATTTACTGTGCTCTACACTTCAATACATGGAAATACTTTACCTTCTCAATACAATAAAAAGAAATTAACAAACTTGAGTATGTTGAGATTGTACCAATTATTATAACCACAACTGGTATTAACAAAAATCTAAAGTATTATTTGGAAAAATTAGGTCTGCTCCTCACAAAATTATTCCTCAAACTCAGAAGTGAAGCATTCTTGAAACCTGCTGGATTGTTGGCACGGTTTTAAATATGTGAAGGTAGGAATGTGGTAAGCCTCAAGGTCTCTCAAACTTGGAATCTTTGGTGTGAAAACTCCCAGAGAAAATAACGTAATAACTTAATAATAAGATTATTAATAATATAAAATTATTTTTTAATAAACACTTTTTTCTGATTTAGAAGACAATGCTTGCACTACAAAACTACCGTATGTTCCCTCATCTTACGATCATTGTATTCTTCCATCACTTCTTTATTTATTTATTTAACGTAAAAAATAGTTAAAACTGCGTATGACGTGCCATGGGGAAAAGTGAATTGTTTGCACATTTTCAAAATTCTGTGATCGCTACACTAAGTCATATACTACTTGAATTTTGAATTTTTAAAAAGCTCCCATGTAATGAAATCTATTTTAAGGATAAATAAGCAATACAATTGTTGACATCAAAGAAGACAATTGAAACATGCTTGATTACATTCCACCACATCATGGTAAATTACTAGGTCTCCTCCTTTCATAAAATCAACCACCACGAGCTGGTGTGCATTTCTTTCGATATTTTCCAAAGTCGAACCCGGTAATTCAATGCGCGGGGCGCACTCTCGCCGTGTCGAAGGGAGACGCGGGCCGCGTGTTGCTTAATCCCGTGCGACGCTCTGCACAATGCAGCCGCCCATCAATAGTTCGCCTCATAATGTGCGCGAAGCTCCTGCACAAAAGCAACGTGAGCTGCGGTAATGTCGCGTGCTGCAGATGGCGCTTACGAGATGCTGTGCGATCCCATTGGCGTGCGCAGCCGTGCAACGTAGCACTAGTGGTAATGGCGTTTGAATTCAAAAACCAAAGTACATTCCTCAAATTCGACATTACAAAGAAGAAATGGTGTATCTATACTTTGTGAAATTAAAGATGTAGTGTCAAACAAAGCTGTTTATTAATGGACAAATAGACCTTCATAAATAATGTATATTTATTGATTCAATATTCGATTTTTGATCAGAATCGTGTCATCGTGGATATTTCACATGAAAGGAAACTATGCAGAAGTCGAAGGTTTGATTTTGTGAAGGCTAGGACTGGTCAAGTGGGCGACCCGTTTGGCGTGTCCGACGGAAGAAAAAGATGGTATCTGGCGTGATCGGTTTTAGTATAGTGAAACGCGAATGACACGCAGGCTATTGCAGCGGGTCACCACGGTCAACCGGCCTCAATACTTTCATTTGAGCAGTCCAGGATCAAAGTAATCGAATTTAATACTATAACGCGTTTCCAATTAAGCAAAAACGGTTTAGTGAAGCAAAGTGTAAATAAGAGAACATTATCATGCCAGTCACCTTCAACTTCAATCGCAGGAATTTTCGTGAGAGTGTTATTGCGTGCAGCGGCGTAGCTAGATTTAGTGTCATTTGGAGTGCCACGGATGGGGTAATTCCCCTTCCTCACGTTTCTACTCACAAACACACATTAAAGAACCGTGTGTAGAGTGTTTTCTTAAGACTAAAGTGACGCAGGAACGGGTTACGCATGGCTTACGATCGGAGGGTGGATGCAATGTGGCTCGATAAACTAAATTGCGGTATCTGTGTGCTTTGCGGCGATGAAGACGACTGTGCTTAAATTGTTGTGCCACCGAAATGGGGAGAGGAAAGGGGATGCGAGTGGAAAACTACTACTGCAGACGTAGAAACTCTTGCCCAAGATATATTAAGAGATAGTAGGTCTTCCATGATGAAATAATTAAAACGTTTCTTGGAATAGGGCGGGAATATATTTTCAGAAAATTCCGAAGTCTATTACTATAACACTCGACGTAGAAATCATATTCATCAGGTGACAGTATCAACAGCTCATTACAAAAAATTCACATACAATACATGTACATTATTTTACAACACTTTGCCAGATGACATTAAACGATTAAATTCGATAGGAAAGTTTAAATCCCAAGTGAAATCGTTTCTGCTGCATAACTGTTTCTATACAATTAGAGACTATACTGAGCATCACAAGAAAAGTAACATTAATTTTAACAATGATACATATTGCATTATTTACCATTTGGACTGTATAAATAAGTATAAACAACCTGTAACAACTATTGTACTACAGCTTCCGGGTCAATGACCCCCATCTCGATCAGGTTTTTCGTCCAGTTTTCCTGATCCATTGAGCAAATGCTGAGATGGCCCGTTGTTTTGCTTCTGGACATAAATGTAACTTCATTTTCTGTGCACGTCTTCTAGAATTCAGTGGGAAATACAATTATTCAAATTATCGTTTCCATGTTGTCGCGGCAGGAAGTAATAAGAGCCAAAATTTATTGCTTATTTATTTTTGAAAATAGATTTTATTACATGGGAGTTGTTTGTTTTTTTTCTCCCTTTCAAAATTCAAAATTTATTGCTTATTGCTTATTTATCCTTGAAAATTGATTTTATTACATGGGAGTTTTTTTTCTCCCTTTCAAAATTCAAAATTTAAGTAGTATATGACTTAGTGTAGGGATCACAGAATTTTGAAAATGTGCACACAATTCACTTTTCCCCATAGCACGTCATACGCAGTTTTTAACTGTTTTTTTGACGTAAAATATATATATATATATATATATATATATATATATATATATATATATATCAGTATATATATATATATACTGAAATAATAATAATAATAATAATAATAATAATAATAATAATAATAATAATAATAATAATAATAATAATAATAATAATAATAATAATAATATAATTTCCAAACAATATTTTTTTGAATACTGAAAGTTGCTCTCTCTATGAACGCCATCGATCCTATATCACCTCTAATTGTAGCATCAATTATTGTATATTGTTTTACAATACCCCAAAATTTTATCTTTAATTTTGAATGTTCCGCAACACATACATTCTGAATTAATATCGTATCAACACCGCCATTCTAGTGCAGCATTGTTTCCCCAACGCTCAAGCAGCTTGGGGAGGAAATCCCCAAAGCATTAACTCCTGATGACACTGTGGAGACGCGTGTAAGCTCACGAGCGTGCTCGCAGCTGGAGCATTTGAGCAGGCAAGCGGGTAAATCGAGTCGACGAGAGGCTGATAGCATGGGTAAGAAGAGGGACAAACGGGTGGACATGATAGTGGTTCGAAGAGAGGAAGGAAGTAGGCGGCAAAACAGAAGCACAAGCAGAAGGACCTGCAGAAATAACAACAGGACAACAACAGCATAGCAATGAGTACAAGTTAAAGGGCAATCAGAAGATTGAGCATGAGGGAGAGAAGGAAGGTGTGGAGTGCGAACAGAAGGATGAGAGGGAGGGCCAACAGGAGGATGAGAAAAACTGCGAACTTAAAAGAAAGGGTCAAACACTATAACAATAGGCCGGGCGAGCAAGAAGGAAGACGACGAGAATGAACTGCAGGTAAATCATGAGGGAATCCGCACGACCAGAGGGAATATCAGACAGTATGAGGGGAGAGGAAACGTCGAGAGTCGAGCGGTTAGATAGCGTGATTGCAAGAAAGCAAGAAGAAAGTGTAGAGGAGGGTAAGAGCTG